>PVKN010017528.1:0-17297 GCA_004027915.1 Capromys pilorides | reverse complement strand
CACTGGTTTGTTTTCTTGTCTCCTAGAATGATAATGAAGACAACAGAAGAGCATTGAAAATACATCTTCTTGGTGTTATCATTGATTATTTATTTATATCTGTATTTATTGACAAACTCAGCTTTATACAAAGAACTCAAGAGCACAATTTATATCTTAAGTGATAGAATAGCTTAAATGAAAGAATTAGTCAATGAACAAAAAACTATATATAAGCAAGATGTATGTGGTTTTAGAAGTGTCATTCATTGGGACCTAGGCAAAGAATATAAAAACAAACAATGAAAAATATTTTAATGAGAATAGATTTTTTTATTCTTTATGGTATTTGTGTTTTTACTTTATTTTATTTATTTATTTATTATTTGGTACAGGGTCTCACTATGCAGCTCAGTGTTGTAGTGACCCTCCCATTACTGCTTCCCCACTGCTGGGATTACAGTCATGCGCCACCATACCCAGACTTGGAGGCTCACTCAGTGTACCCAGAGGCAGGGCCGGCCCAGCATATGGTGCCAGGGATTGAACCCCAGTACCTGAGTTTGCCTAAGCAGGTACTTAGTCACAATCAGATGGTGGGCTAAGGACTGGGCCACTTGTCTGGAGAATACTTAACTGATAGCATTCGTGGCTCCCTCCTGTCCAGTGATATAAGCCTGGCCATTACATTGTGAACACGTTTCAGGAGAAAAAGAATAAAGAATATCACGGGTCAAGTTAGTACAGTCTCATCTTAATCTCACTATATAAATCTTTCCCAAATGAACATCTCATTTTTTGCCAGGATTCCAAAATATATGGACAAAAATCATAAATAATCTCCTCCTCCTCCTCCTCTTCTCTTTTCTCTTCCTCTTCTTCTTCCTCCTCCTCCTCATTGCTATGGAAGATATGTTTCTGTAACCTACATATACTTTATTTGAAAGATCTCTTTTCAAACAAAACGTATTTTCCAAATACAAATAAATTTCCTTGTGTTTCTAAGAATAAATTTTCTAATTTTTAGGCAAACTTGGTATCTATAAGAGATCTCAAGAAATATCACTGTTAAAACCCTAGTAACTAAAATCGTAACCACAAGATAATTTTCTGTGATTTAAAAAAGGCCCCAAGAGGCTATTCTGGCTTCCTCTGGGGTGCAGTTTTGTTTTGATTTATTTTTCTCTCTTTTACTCACTCCAACCCTGTGCTGCAGAGCCAGTTTCTCACTCTCTCATCACTTTACTTATTTAAATAAATGTTGGTTTTTAAAAAGCCAATGTACCATAAATATTTCAGGACATGAGAATAAAGAAAGCACTTTTATATTTTGGGGTGTGATTTTTTTCCAATTATTTATATGTTCTTAACATTAGCCCTTTGTCTAAGGTACAATTGGCTAATTATTTTTCCACTCTGCTGTGGTTGTCTTTTCACTCCATTGGTCATTTCTTTAGCTGTGCAAAACCTTTTTAATAGGATGAGATCCCCGTTGTTGACTCACTGTAATATTTCCCAAGCAATGAGTTTTGTTCATGAAATCTATGCCTGCACCTATATCTTCAAGTTTTATATAATCTTTCTTCCAGCATATTTAGTGTTTCTCTTTTAGTATTTAGAGCTTTGACCCATTTTGATTTTAGTTTGCTCATGGTGTTAGACATGGGTCTAGTTTAGTCTTCGGCATATGGAAAGCCAGGTTTTTTTTTTTATTCCAAAAATGGGCAGCTGAGATGAATACACACTTCTCAGAGGAAAAATTACCAACATAAATAAGTATATGAAAAAATATTCAATGTCACTTCTCATTTGAGAGATGCAAATTAAGACAATTCTGAGATTCCATCTTGCCCCAGAAAGAATGGCTAACATCAAGAAAACAATTAATAAAAAATGTTGGAGGAGTTGTGGAGGAAAAGGAATTGCATTGTTGATAGGGGTTAGACTAGTGCAACCACTATGGAAATCACTGTGGAGATTCCTCAGAAAACTAGGATTAGAAGTCCTTTTTGATCCAACCATTCCCTTTCTGGATATCTTCCTGGAAGAATTTAGAGCACCATACCACAGAAATATATGCATATCCATGTTTATAGAGCCCAGTTTATAACAGCTAAATCTTGGAAACAACCAAAATTTCCATCAATAAAAGAATAGATAAAGAAAATGTGATTTTTTACTTTTTATTTTATTTTATTTCTTAAATACATTTGGTTGCTATAGGCTCTCACTATGCAACTCAGGCTCATAGTGATCCTCCTGTTTTCAGCCTCCCCAGCACTGGGATTACAGGTGTGCATCACCATGCCTGCACTCTGTGGCTGGCTCAACACGCCCTGGGGATGGAGCTGGCACAGCATGTTGTGGCTGGGTTGAACCACGATCCCTGTGCTTGCCTAAGCAGAAACTTTAGCCTGCTGAGCTATTTCACTGGTCAAATGTGATTTTTTATACAGTGCAATATACAAAGAATGATGAATTTGAAATATTTCTATGTAAATGAATGTACCCTGAGAACATACACAAAATTTTTCTGGTATGAGATACTTGAATGTGTAAATAATTAACAAAGTATGTAAAAGGTGTTATGAAATAGGAAGAAATTGTTCAAAATAAAGGTGAGCTATGGTGGGAGGAGAAAGGAAGGAAGGGAAAAATAAGAGTACACACTCTTAAGTGAAATTAGCAAGACACACATGTTTTGATATCACATTATTTCTCCAGTGGGAAAATCAAAAATGATAAAAAAGAACCCAAAGGTCCAACGGATACTGCGAAATAGGAAAAAAATATTCAAATGGGAAAGGAAACAGGAATAGGACTGGGGAAAGGAAGAAAAAAGGAAAAAAAAGAATAGAAAGAAATAAAGCTTTTGTAAATAAAGAGGGAAAGAGAGGTTGAAGGGAGGGGAGGACATAGGGGAAAAGAATCAAAAAGTATGTCAAGGGTCAAGTTCTGAAATAAGTGTGATCATTATGTATATCCAAAATGCATTAATAAAGTTCATAACAAAAAGATTAAAATAGAAAAAAAGGAGAGAATTTTTAAAGCACTTGGGCCAAAATAAGGAAACAGAAAACATTCAAATAAAAATGTAAGGCTGGGGCTGGGGAGATAGCTCAGTAGAATAAGCACTTGCCTGGCAAGTGCAAGGGCTGAGTTCAATCCCCATTCCACAAAAAAAAAAAAAAAAGAAAAGAAAAAGAAAAAACAAGAAAGGCTGGCCAAATACCTCAGCAGATTGAAGCACCTGCAAGCAGGCACAAGGCCCAGGGGTTCTATCCCCGGGGCCTGCCATGCCAACCCCATCCCTGGGACACACTGAGATGGAAATTGAAACTGAGCATGGTGGCACACGCTTGTAATCCCAGCTCTTGGGAAGCTGTAAACAGCCAGATCACTGCGAGTCTGATCTAGCAGTGAGACCCTGAACATCCTATAGACCCTTCCCTAAAATAATTTTTTAAAAAAAGTAGGCATCCTAAGATAACACCAAATTGTATTGTGAAAGAAAGATGCAGAACCCCAATAATTTGGTATTTAAATCATTTATCATATATAGAAAAAAACAACAACATTAAGGTATGTGTAGACATAATGCCAAAGAAAAAGAAACCCTAGAAGTAGAGGATATACTAAAGCCTACTGACAGACAAATCAAAATTAGGTCCTAAATTAAAAAAGTCATGCTATACAGAATTTGCATTGAACTCAGAATCCAGTTTGACTGTGTGTTATCAATTGCATGCAGGAGTGAACTTTTAGCCTATAAAAACCTTCCTCAATGGTCCTTTTCTGTTTTATACCCCTTCTCCATCCCAAAACATACTTTTGCCTCACCCATTTTGGAAATGTAAGAGAAAAATGGTTGAAAACTCCAAATCATCTGCCCCCAAATTTCACAGCATTTTATGGTGTTATATAGCAGAGAACCTTAAGCACTTCAATAATTTATCTAACCTAATGAGCATGTTATCCTTGAAAAGGAGAAGCCACAATTCTACTGACAAGACTTTTTCAGTAAATAATAAGAATGTTACCCTCAGAATGAAAAATCATTGATCACTGGTCAAAAAAAAATATTGAGTTGAGGCAAACATATATCTGTCCTCTAATAACTTGAGTGTGATGTCTACATACCCACTTGAGTAGAAAAAATATCTATTGCCAAATTATTGAACTTGTACTGACTACAAGTATGCATCTTGGAAGTTCTATCTTTATTCAATGTGAACCACCCAAAATAATTGAAAAGCACTATGATATAGAAAATAGTTTCCGTCCTGGGGAGAATAGAATATATTTCACTGGCACTATTACTTGCACTGATTTTAAGAGGAAAGGTGCAGTTTAGTTCATATCATTTGTCAAACTATTTATCAAGCTTTTGGCAAAGGAAAAGCTTCTATTTAATAAGCAAATATTTGTACAGACATGTATTGGCTTTTTCGCTTTTTTGTATTCTGTTTTTCAGATACAAAAGCGGCATATGTAGCTCTTATTTTTAAAAAATAAATTATTCGATTGTTTTGTGTCACTACTGTAAAAAGGATGCTATGTGCTACAGTGATAACCATGATGAGAAGTGTAGTGACCAGGACAAGAGATTGGATTTGTCCTGAAAACTTTGGGCAAGAAAGGGGAATCCAAGAAACCACTGCCTCTGCCCAAAGGTACTCAGAATCATGCAGAAGGGACCCATAAGGTGAGGCTATAGTGCTACAAGGAATGGACTACTGTAGGTAAGAGTATTCACTGAAAAAAATATGTTTGGTTCCAAAGTCAAGACTAAGACCTCTAAACACAATTTTATCCAAACTTTAATTGGAAATACTTCACAAGATGGCAGATTTTAAATTCCTGAATCAGAAAGCTCTAAATTCAAATGCTCATAATCCATGCCTAGGCCTATAGTTTGAGCAGATTATTAAGTATCTCAATCCATCCTCTGCTTATTCAGTGACAAAATACAGATAATACCTGCCTTATAAAGTGCTTATGAAACTCTGAGTTAGTATCCGTGTTGTTTCCAGATCAACTTAGACAGATGAAAAAGTGGAGTGTGGAGCTCAATATCTGAAATAAACACCAATATTGACCAGCAAAAATTCATTGCTGACCTGTTTTGGGAGTTATGGAGTATTAAAAATTATGTTTTGCCATATTAAGTAGATGATTCTTGATAGCTATAAATTGAATAAGGGGGCTGGGGAGATAGCTCAGTAGAATAAGCACTTGCCTGGCAAATGCAAGGGGCTGAGTTCAATCCCCAGTCCTGGAAAAAAAAAAAACTGAATAGGAAGCACTAGAAAAAGTGAAAAGAAAGGATGTTTGCAGACAGAGGAGCAAAGAAGAGAGATAGGAGCTGAATCTTTAAAATGAGCAAGTAAGAAAAAGAAGCTAGACCAATACAAAGAGAAAATAAGGGTGTGTGTGTGTGTGTGTGTGTGTGTGTATGTGTGTGTGTATGTGTATGTGTGTGTGTAAAAAGAGAACAATACCTTCAGCATCCAATGTGTCCTAGTACTACATTAATTGCATTACATTACAATCACATTTAATTATCAAAATAGCTCTCCAAGCTGTTCTATTCATTTAACAGGGGCAAAACATCCTGAAATTTAAAAGTTGTCAGTGATAGTCATAATCTGAGCTTATCTCTGCCCATCCATTACTGAGCATTTATGCAAAATCACATTTTTCAACTCAAAGGTGAACATGGCCATGCTGAACTCTGGATAGATGTTTTGTCTTCATTCTGGGGAACCCCAAAACTAAAGTGAATGTCCAATAGCCACTCTCCTTGATCCTTGCCCTATAGGGAAAAATTTTAAGCCCAGGAAAGACTATGATTCCCTTCATATATTAAATTCATTTCTCACCTACCTTCTAACACCAGTGAATTCAGTTTTTCACTAAGGAAATAATTGATTTTCATTGGTATTCACTGAAGTAGGTAAGGTCACGGCTTGGAACCCTGGAAAAGAATTGTCTGAAGAGCACACTTTGTATCTTGCTTCAAAAAGAAGATCTTTAAAGATGTCCTGGCTTAGCTGACTTTTCTTCCCCCCTGCATCCAAGAAACATCCTCCAGGGAGAAAGTCAATTTCCAATCTGCACACTGCAGAGGCTCAGGGCAGTCAGTTGCAGAATTTAGATCAGCTTGTCTTCTCTTTTGAGATAAACAGAATCTGGGAAGAGTTTTTGAAAGAAAAGTTTTGAGCAATCCTCTGGGCAAGGGTGTCAAATTTCTAGGATTTTTTTTCCATTGTGTGACAAATATTCAGTGTAGTAACTTGCCTGGACTCCACCCTGATGAAGTTAAGAAACAATGCTGTGTGTTCCCTTTGGAAAGCCAATCTGATCCAGCCCTTAGTTCACACAAGAGGACATATTTCTATTGTCCAGATCCTCCCCTTATTTTACATTTGATAAATAAACATTGTCTATTAGTCTGTATGTTGAACAATTCCTCTTTACAAAAGCATTTCTATGACAGGACGCTATTCTTTACTTTCATTCTTTTCTGTAATGGAGCTGAGGCTCAGACTCAGGACCCCCACATATACTAAGCAAGCATTCTGCCACTGAGTACATCTTCAGAACCAAAGGCTGTTCTTCAGTTGGGTAAGGAATGAATTATTTTAGAATTTCCAGAAAAAAAGACTTAAATACAATCTAAAAGTATTTAAGATACTCTTCACTATTCAAACACAATAATTACTAGGACATGCAGAGGTACAATGTACCCATTCTTAGCATCCCCCAAATGAGCAACTCTAACTTCCTTTTCCATAATGTAGATATTGTACAGGAAATTGTCTGAAGAAAACCAAAGAGTACACTCAAGGGAAGAAATGTCAGGCCAGCCTTTCTCTGCTGTCACTGGTGCTGAACAAGGACATGAATATTCATGCAGACTTTTTTAAAAATCAGATGGAGTGAATACAATTTCTTTTCCTTTTCTTCAGTATTTTCCAACTCTGATTAGAATAAGTCAAAAGTTGGAGTTGGGCATCAACCAAATTACATGCAGTATAAATTTCCATTGCTCTAAGTCACCAAGTTTGAGGCATCCAGGAGCTTGTTCCAGGGTAAAGACCTGGAAAACAGGGAACCTTCCAGACCTTCAGCTCTCTGCAGGTAGTGAATAAATGAAGACAATGTGAGAACCACCAAAGCTATAGGTCAAAGACTCTAAAGGAAGAATCACTTCCAACCATGGCAAAATGATACTGTTTTAAGCAAATGTGTCAAGAGCATGTGTTTTTCTCACATCCCTTCATTAAATCCTCATACTTGCCCTGTGAGGGAAGCATCAATATCATACAATTTTTATGAATGTGGAAAATGATCCTTTCCATACAAGGTGAAGCCAGAGTTTATGTCAGCCAGTCCAATTCCCTATGTTTAGAATTTATGCAAGCTCTACTGTTCAATAATTTTATAAAAATAAAATCGGTAGAATATAGTCTACTTTTTGCATCCATGAGTTCTCCATCTGAATGTTCAAACAACCATAGATTGAAAGAAAAATAACCAAAACCAAAAAAATAATAATAATTGGGTCTATACTGAACACATACAGACATATTTTATTATCATTATTCCCCTAAACAATTTAGCAACTATTTATATACAATTTACATTACATTAAGTATCATAAGTAATATAGAGTTGATTTAATGGATACAGGTTACATGCATATACTGTGCCATTTTTCATATAAAGTACTTGAACATCTGTATATTTTGATATCTGCAGGAGACTTGAAACCCAATCTTCCACATAGAATAAGATTATGAGGGGTTAACTTCCATGTTTATGGAGGCTGTTACAATACTACAGTCTTCAAGATGGCAGCCAAGGAAAGCCAATGGTGTGCCTTAGTCTAAGCCTCAAGGCCTACAAACCAAGAAAGCCAACAGAGTAAGTCTTGATCTAATCCCTAAGACACCCAAGGCCAGAAATGCTGATGCAGAGACCAAGATGGATGTTACAATGCCCTTCCTCTGCCATTTTGTTCTATGCAGGCCCTCAACGGATTTCAAGATGACTCCTAATACTCACAAAGGTGACCTTTCTTGCTCAGTTTCCCAGTTGAAAAGCTAAGCTCTTCTAGAGGCACCCCCACAGCAAACCAAGAGATAATACTCTACCAGCAATCTGGGCATGTCTTAGCCCTGTCAGGTTGACAGATAAAATTCATTAATTCACAAATTCATCTTGTTCAGTGACTTTCCATCTGGAAGCCCAATGAGCATAAAGATTCTTTCTATTTCGTTCACTTATTGCCAACCTCTCAAAACTATAGGCCTACTGGACGTGTGTTATATAATCAATGCAAGAAGTATGGCATGAAACACAACTTCTACTTTAAACTCAAGCTTCTCGAGAGTTTCTTGTATCCAGATCAGTCAACATCACATTATATTGCTGATGGATTCATAAGAAACCAACATATAACATATGAACCTATATGAGCTTATATGATGTTGATCTTTTCAGGGCTCAGCACTTCTTAGCTGTAAAGTCAAAACAACAGAAAACAAAGCTTCAGTTAAATTCCACTATTGCTTTTTGTTGTCGAAACAGTGATTCTTCTAAGGTTTTTCTTTAGAAATGCACCATTTTCATATGTATCCTAGATACTCCTTCCCTCTGGGAAGAATTAAACATACTCCATCATCCCCTTCACATCCAAAAAGAGCCAAATATAGGCAAGATAAGAATGGGGAATGTTGATTAAATATGCCCTGGTATGTCGCTTTGGGGTCACTGTTTCCTGTGCCCTTGTCATTGTATCCTTTGATTTCATGCTGAAAAAATCAAGGCTACCAGCTTGGATACCACGGATCTGTTTTCAACACTGGCTCCTGTTACTCTATATTTAATTGCTTTGAAGTTTTGATACATAACTTGGATTTCTATCTCCTTATCAATAAAACAGGAATGAAAGGTATGTTCTCACTGACTTTTGGGAAGTGAGAGTGAAAATTCTTGCAAAATGATGCATCACCTATGGCTCCATTTTGGTTTTATGCTGTTGAGGAGACATCTGTGCCTCTTTCAAGGACCTGCATTTGCCTCAGGCAGGAAAAGAGGTACAAGACAACAGAATCCCTTCACTTTTCTCACTCCTCAAACAGCGCATCCTAGATCAATTTCTGTTTCTACCATTCCTCCAAAAGTTGGCAGGCCTGGGCCATGAATACTCTCCCTGTCATCACATCTATTGGGTATCTCAGTCATTGCCTTTCTGGCTGATCTTCCTGAAACACCCCCTGCTTTGGGCTCTGTTCTTTAAGTTCTTAGGCTTTCACTCCATAGAAGTTCCTTCTCCACCTTCTTTGCTGACTCATTCTGATTATTAGTTTAAATATTTTTAAAGCATTTACTGAAATATTTTCCTTAAATAAGAGGATATTAGAGACATGGGCTCATTTCATTTTATCTTTCTTGCATGTAGGAGAAGCCTCCAAATAGATACTCCATGAAAAATGAAAATACCCATCGAAATATTTCCAGGGAAACACAGCAATCTGCAAAACTGATGAGACTTGTAGACACTTTAGAGGGTAGAAGGTTATTTTCACAGGGCCCAGCAACACATGCAATCCTAGTAAGTCTTACCAGATGTCGTTTTAAAAATATTCCTGACAAAGAGAATTTTATGATGCAAAATAGAATTTGCCTTTCTGTAACTGTAAAAAAAAAGATGGAATACATTCTCCCTGTAGTATTAACATTCTTGTACCAGCAATTAGAGGCACCTACAGTTTAAAGATTAATGCTGGAAACACATTTGTGAGTTCAGTGGGCAAAGGAAGCATGACTAAAATATGAAGTTTAAAATTTGAGGGATAAGGAGAGAGAAAAATTTTAGTAACTAGAATGTCAATACACAATGTATTGCACTTCTTTGGCTCAGATCTCTAAATATTTAAGTCCTTCTGTGTTCAGATCCAGGTCCCCTCCTACTGTTCTTTCACTATATCCATTCCCAAATGACTACATCTATTCCTGCAGCCTTAATTAACTTCTCTTTGCAGGTAACTCTCTGAATATATCTCTAACCTGACTTATCTGCTGGGCTTCTGACAGGTATTCTGCAGCTTCTGGCTTGAAATCTTTAATTAGCATATTCACAAGCACTTCAAAACTAATATATACAAAACAGAACTATTGCTTTTTGTCCTCTAACACCTGTCCCTTGCCTGCCATTTACTTTTTCCTCTGCCATTTATATCTAACTAAATGGCGCCATTGGTATCTAGTTTTTCCAACCAGAAAACTTAAAAGCATGCTTGATTCTTTTCTCCTGCACATTCTTCCAAATGTGTCCACCAAGGGCCTTATCTCATCTACTTCTAAGTTATGCCTGTTTTATATCACCTTTTCCTCATCTTACAGCCACTATATAAGTTCCTACCAAGGTCATCTCTTGCTTACACTTGTCCAAAAGTCACCTTCTGATAAGTTTCTTGTTGTTACTTTTGTCTCTCTTCAAGTCCTTTTCCATCAGCATCAATGTGATCTGTGTAAAACCATAAATAAGCCCCCTGCTATCTTGGCCAGCTTTCCTGTTGCAGGACACAATACCAAATACTCACAGCTAAGGGAAGAGAGGTGTCATTAGGCTCATGTTTTAAGGGGATTTAGTCCATGGCAAACTGCTGACAGGTAGAAACACTATGCAGGATGCAGGAAGGACACGATGGAGCAAGGCTGTTGAGTTCATAGTGGTGGGAAATTAAGCAGGGAACAATGCCAGAGGGTAAGAAGTGAGGCACCTGTGTAGATCCCCATTTCACACCAGACTGTCCCACCCAGATGCACCTTTAAGTATGCTCCATCAATCCCCCAGAGTGGAGCCCAAATCCAATCAAGAGACAAAATCGAGTTTGATCATTCTATATGCCTAAGTCCTTTCAATGTGTTTCTTTACACTTACAAAATCATTCAAACTAGCTGAAATTCTTCTAACAACTCACACACTCTAGTGCCTGCCTATCTCTTTGCTCTCTATAACTTTACCTTATTCTTCCCTCTCTCTCACTAAATTTTTAATAGCTCTTTTCAGTTCTTCTAACATACATTTTCTTCGCCATCTCAAAACTTGTGTACTAGTTGCACTACAAGGACTGTCTTTCTATTCATCCTCTAGAAAATAGCACATAGCCTGGAATCATGGCACAGGTTCACTGTAATAATCTGACCTGCACAAGAGGCTGAGGCAGGGAGATGGTGAGCCTGGGAAACTGAGTAAGACCCTATTTCAAAATAAAAGAAAATAATAAGACCTGGGCAGGTAGCTCAGTGGTAGAGTGCCTTCTTAGTGTTTGAGTTCTAATTCTAAGAGAAAAGCAAAACAAAGCAAAGAGAAAATTATCCCCATCAGACCCTCTAAGTCTCAGCTCAACAGTCAACTTCAGCAAATCATCTCTAAATGTTGCCTTTGAGAAAACTCAAGGGCCAGCCTTATAATTCAAACGAGCCAGCACAATAGCTCAGCAGACTAAAGTGCCTGCTTCAGCAGAGCACAGCAGCTAGGGTTTGATCCCCAGCCTGCCATGCCACGCCCACCTGTGGGATGCGCTGAGATGGCAATCGAGATTGGGCATGGTGGTGCACGCCTGTAATCCCAGCTCTTGGGAGGATGACAACATGAGAATCACTACAAGTCTGATCTGCGTAGTGAGACCCTGTAGACCTTGTCCTCAATACAGAAAGAAAATAAAAAGAAAAAGAAAACTCTGTTATTCCTACTTTGTGGATTTTTAATGATATTTTTGTTAACTTTTATTATGTATTTATTTATTTTTCATTATTCGGCTTATTCACAAGACTAAACTGTGTGAACACAGAGACCTTAACTAATTTGTGCTTCGCTGTACACCAGCTCTCAGCAATGAGCCCAAAATAAAGAGAAACTCAAGAACTGGTTGATAAAAATCCTGCTCACAACAAATTCACAAATCTGAGAGCAGCATGAAGTGAGGCACATTGATAGATTATTTTCTGTACCTTTATAGTAGTAAAAAGGTAGAATCATCAGCAAATGTGATGATTATAACTCTTTCGGATGGAGGAGAAGAATTAGAGAAGCAGGGGAGTACCTGTCTTGTCATCCTGAGCCCTGTAGAATGCCTCTCCTCACTGTCAGCCTATTCTCACTAGATGCTGGTAGCATCCTTCTGCATTCAGAATACCCAAATATGCCTCTAGACACCACCAAGAGACTACTAGGGAGAGACAGAGCAAACTCGTCCTATTGCAAGCCACTGACCTATGTGGTAAAAGTTTATGTTCCTCTGCCCCTGGTAAAAACAGTAAGTAAAGGACCAGTGAGGTAGCTCAGTGGTCTAAACACCTTATAAGGCAAGCACAGGGACAAGGATTTGATCTCTGGCACCATATGCCATGCTAACTCTGCCCCCAGGGTGCTGGGCCAGCCACCAAGACCAGGTATGTGGCACATGCCTGCAATCCTGGCACTAGGGAAGCTGAAAATAGGAGGATCACTATGAGTCCAAGCTACATAGTATCAAATAAATTAAAAAGAAAAACAGCATGTGAAGAAGCTAATCAGGAGTATAATTTTCCAAACTAGGCTGCATATAATTTGGAATAAAAAATGAAACTCAGTAAATAGACCTTCTGTGTGATAAAGTAGATTCCTGGTTCATAAACATCTAGATCTGCCTTCCTGGAAAGGGATATATTCATCAAGAAAGATAACAGTAGTTACATTCCTATAAAAGTTATCATTAAACATTGTCAATTAATTAGAAACAGTTACACTAAATTTATACAAGTTCTTGAAGGCATGAAATTGTTTTGCCTGGTCTTTAGGAACCTTTATATAAAATGCTTCATTTTTTAATATCTGGATATATAAATAGATCTTTTAGAAAAGAAGTTACTTTAAGTGGTAAATTTATATATTAGGGTAGAGATCTTTTCTAGTCAAGTATAATCATACAAATGTTTCAGATTTCAGCTATATTTTAGTAATGTAGAAAGGAGGCAACTCTATTCAATTTCAGCCAATGCTAAAAAATACTTTGAATCTACATTGTTTTCCATATTGCATATATTAGTTTACTTTGTCTCTTATCCAAGGCCATTAGCCTTCTGGATAAGGTAAAGTTATGTTTAGAAAATATTATGATGCTGTCATTAAACTCACATAATCAGAAGATGAAAACTTTCATCATAAAGCAATAGCTTCCAGCCATTCATTGGTTCTTTACGATGAAGATGGTGTCGAATTAAGTGCTTTGCACTTTTATATCACTGAGACTTTCTTTTCCACTCTCTTGAAATAGGGAATATAGGTCCATTTTACAAAATAAATAAATTCATTTACCTAACCTAGCTGGTGAATTCATGGTAGAAACTAGGTCCCCCTAACTGCAAGGACCAAGTTATTAGCTACTAATAGTAGGGCCTTTTTGTTATGTTAAGAATCAGTCATATTAATAGGTCATTCCTTAATGATTCTTAGACATCACTGTGGTTTTGATGTTATTTGTCCTCCAAGGGGTCATGTGTTGGGGGCTTAGTTCTCAGTGCCTTGATGTGGAGATGGCTGGAGCTTTGGGAGACGAGGTCACAGCTCTCTTGGGATTCCTGCATAAGTGCTAGGGAAGCGACTGAACAAACGTGGCCACTCCACCTCTTCCTTGGTTTCCTGTTAAGATCTCTCACTCCCACACACTCCTACCTACCATTGAGCTGCCATGTGCCATAAGGACTTCACAGGGTCTGAGTAATGCTGGCCCACAAATCTTTAGAACTGAGAGCTAAATAAATCTCTTGTCCTTACAAAGCTACACAGCCTGAGATATTTCATTATACTAACAGAAAATGAGCAAGCCCAGGCACTTTCACTTTTCTGAAGAAACCTGAGGCTTTCAGAAAGCCACATCTTTCACCCTAAAGGAGCCACAAACTAAAGGTAAGCCAAGTCAACAAGTGCCATCTCAGCATGCCCTGGGGGCAGGGCTGGAATGGCAGGCCTGGGGAACGAACCCCTGGCCCCCGCGCCTGCCTTAATCCACTGAGCTATTTGGCCGGCCTAGCCATGCTTTAACATATATTTTGGGTTCAATGAAACAAGCTATCTAGGAAGTTGGAAATGATGCCATACACTCTGACTAGTCTGCCTAGAATTCAACTATGTGGACTAAGGTGACCACCTGCCCTGATGCGCCTGGGACCATCTCTGTTTCAGCAGTAAAGGTCCTGCATCCTAGGAAAAAATATGCTGCTGCATCTCCCTCTGGTTTCTAACCAATCTCCCTGAAGTAGGCTGTCTTTCCACACCTCTAAATGTTGTTCTTTTTTCTTTTCAGATTTTGAGGGAACAAAGAGATTTTTATGTGATAATCACTGTACTACAGTAAAGAGCATTAAGGCAAAAAAAAAAGAAAAAAAGAAAAAAAAGAAAAAAGAAAAAGAAAAATCTCCCCTAGGTACTGTCTGCCTGCCTGCCTGCTGTATCTGATACCTATCCTTTCAGAAAGCAGCCAGGACTAAGGCCCTACCACCTGCCATGCTCTATAAATACCAGGTCCCATCTGCCTGGCTCTGCTTCCCTCAGTTGCTCTAGCAACTGCCTTGCCTCCAACTGCCATTCCCACATGGTCGAATCTATTCACCTGCTGGTTGAGCTCTTCATCCAACACTGATGAAAGATGAGAACCCCTTTCTGGCTATGACCAACTTTTTTTTTTAATATCAGTCTTAATATCAGTTTTGATGATGTGAGAAAATATGATCATTTTCTTTATGATGCTGATGATCCTTCATCCTCCATTACACTGAGAAGAACTGAATTTTTAGAAGTTTCCTATAAATCGATACACATGTTTCTAACAGACTGTTTGAAAAGAGAAAACAAAAAAGTGGATTTTAAAAAATGCAACTCCACCTCTAACCGGCCTACTCAGCTAAGGCAGAAGCTGCTAGTGGGTCTAGGCAAATAATAAGGCTCGGGAGAACTGCTGAGTTAACCAAATGAGAGCTTCGTCAAGTTCTGAACCACTGATCCTCAAGTAAAACACCAGGAAAAAAATGATTTTCAGAAGATCTTTCTTCCAAAAACTAATTGTACTTTTCTCAAACTCCGTTTCTTCACACTTAGTACGTTTTGTTTCCATGCCTCCCTATTTCTATAGCTGTGCATTTTTAGCTGCTGGGTTTCTTTTTCTTTCTTTCTTTGTTCGTTTGTTTGTTTTCTTTTGCCATTTCTAAATTGAATATCAAGGGCCTTCTAAATGCCCCTTGTTTCCTGCTTTTCATAAGAAATTTGTCTCTGAATGTTGTACTGGCATAAGGTTAGCCATGTATTATATCCACTACTAAGAGAAAATCATGTCATCCTTAAGGACCTCAATTTCAATTAAATGACTGGATGGATAATATTCTGATAAAATAAAATTAAAATTTCTGAATGATATGCCATGGTCCTCTGTTGTTTTCCTGTATCCTGTATTTCTGTCTCTCCATCTTCTTTCTAGTCATAGAACACCTTCCTAGTTAAGGAAAGCCTCACAAGTAGTTTGGGCTCAGTGTGCATTAATACAGCCCTTTCCTTCCCAGCATTTGCCTTCCATTTCAAAAAAAAAGACAGTATTTAACCCAGTTTTTCCATGCTACAGTAGGAAATCTTGTCCATAAGCTTTCAGACACATTGACAAAATAAAGAAAAACTTCAGTGGAATGGGGATTTGGTAGCTTTTTTTCTTTTGTCAGTGTTTCGAGCTGGCCCTTCCTTGCTTATTCATACATTTCAGGAGGACTCACTCTTTCTTGCCATGAGGGTTTAGTATGAGCAACTGGACTCAGCCTTGCTACATAGCCTGTGGAAGTGTGGACGTGCAATAGCACGCTTTCTTCCTGTAGTTGGTTTCCTATTGCTGTCAGGAAAATCCAGCGTGAAGCAGTAGCTTAAAACGACACATATCTAGTCACTTACAGTTCGGAGGTCAGAAATCACGATGAGATTTAAGGGAGTGAAGTCAAGATGCCAGCAAGACTACCTCCTTCTGAAGGCCCAGGAGAGACTCTCTTCCTTGCTCCTGCCAGCCTGTAGAAGCTGCAGCAGTGATGCTCCTAGCAGCATCACTTCAGCAGGTGCTTCCAGCATGAGTGGCTGTCACCATTACTCTCTTTGTCTCCTTCTTCAAAGGACCACTGAGGTAAACTTTAGAGTCCTTAGGTTAATACAGGATAATTCTACCTAAGGACCGTCGATTTAGTCACATATGCGCCCTTTGCTTACAGCGTTTGTGATAGTCATAGGACAAGGACGCAGACATCTTCAGAGAACTGTTAATTCTACCTACCGCAATGAAGAGGCCTGAACTCCTACAAATACCTGGATAGAAGCAAAGGAAATTTAAAATAGAGAGTTTAGAATGTTCAGAAAGCTCAGTTTTCTAGGTGGAGTGAAACCCACATGGATGAAAAATAGCTATCCATTGTCATGTGTAAGAACTGACATAATTATGTAATGAAATTAGACCAGACCCAAGAAAACCAGACCTGGAATCAGAGAAGGAGAGAAGAAAATGGAAAGAAGGAAGGAAGGGAGGGAAGAAGGAAGGAAGGAAAGAAGGAAGGAAGGAAGGAAGGAAGGAAGGAAGGAAGGAAGGAAGGAAGGAAGAAATAGAGATGGAGGTTGAAAGGGAGGTTGGGAGAGAGGGACAGGAGACTGGTTACAGCCTTATCCAGCCACTTACTATATCTTTGAGAGCTAATATGAATTATTCAATCACTCCAAATCTGTTATTATATTTGTAAACCAAGAGACTCACATTCTTCATAATGCTGTTTTGGATGTAAAAATAATATTTGCAAAATATAAGTCAAATCATTCAAAGTCAATAATCTACAAATTTTTAACTACTTATATAATAATGATAATAATGCCTAATTATTCACTTTGTGAAATAATTGACTATACTGGTATGGGAATTTGAGACTTCTTCCACTTTTTTAAATTTGTTTTTAAAGACTAGAAAAATCTTTTTTTTTTCTTCCTTTTGGAAGTAAGAGAGATCTTTTTTTTCCTGAAACCTATCTCTAGCAACCAAAAAGAAATAAACAGTCCCCAGCTTATTATGCAGTCCTGTGCTTTTCAGAGCATGAGTTTAAAAAGAAGATGCGATCTCCAAACTCAAGAGCCTGCATGGTACTTCATGTTTAGAAAAGTAACCTTCATAGAACTCAGAAAAAGAAAAAAGAAACACATTGAGTTAAATCTAGCACACACGGGATGGATTATAAAGGCAATAAAATTGTAGGAG
>PVKN010017527.1:0-17292 GCA_004027915.1 Capromys pilorides | reverse complement strand
ACATTGTAAAGATGGACATACTCCCTAAACTGTCATACAGATTTAATGCAATTCCTATCAATATACCATCAACATACTTCACAAACCTGGAGAAATCACTTCTAAAATTTATTTGGAACCAAAAAAGACACAGAATTTCAAAGATAATTCTGGGCAACAAACGTAAGGCAGGAGGCATTACAATTCCTGACCTAAAGTTATACTAGAAAGCTACAGTAATAAAATCAGCATGGTATTGGCAAAAAAAAATAGACCTGAGGATCAATGGAATAGATTAGAAGATGTAGAAGCAAATAAAAACACACTCAGCCACCTTATCTTTGACAAAGGAGCCAAACACACTTACTGGAAGAAAATAGCCTCTTTAACAAATGGTGCTGGAAAAACTGGCTCTCTACATGCTGAAAACTAAAACTGGACTCAAGTCTATCACTATGCACTAAACTAAAGTCGAAATGGATTAAAGATCTAAATATTAAAAGATAAATATTAAATCTCCTGGAAGAGAAAGTGGGAGAGAATCTTGAAGACATCAAGGTAGGCAAAAAATTCATGGGCAAAAATCAAAATGCATGTTTAATACTTGAAAGCATCAACAAATGGGACCTCCTCTGACTAAAAAGTTTTTCACATCAAAAGAAATTACTAACAGAGTGAAAAGACAACCCACAAATTTCTAAAAGATTTTAACTAATAAGTATTCAGACAAAGGTCTTCTATCTAGAATCTATAAAGAACTAAAAACCATTAGGGTCCCAAAATTCAAAGACCCAATCCAGAAATCGGCATCTGAGATGAACACACACTTCTCAGAGAAAGAAATTTAGCAAGCCTATAAATACATGAAAAAATGCTCCATGTCGCTAGCTATCATGAAATGCAAATTAAAACAACACTTAGGTACTATCTCACCCCAGAAAGAATGGCTATCATAAAGAAATCTACCAACAACAAACGCTGGAGAGGCTGTGGAGAAAAACGAACCCTTCTCCACTGCTGGTGGGAATGCAGATTGGTGCAACCATTATGGAAAGCAGTGTGGAGACTCCTTAAAAAATTATAACTGAAATCCCATTCAATCCAGCTATCCCCCTACTGGCAATTTTCCCAGAAGAACTGAAAACATCATATCACAGCGATATCTGTGCACCTGTTTATAGCATCCCAATGTGTAATAGCCAAATCTTGGAAACAACCAAAATGCCCATCATTTGGAGAATGGTTAAAAAAGATGTGGTATTTTTACACAATGGAATATTACTCAGCTATAAAGAACAATAAACTGGAAGACTTCATATATAAATGGATGCATATTGAACATATACTCATAAGTGAAGTAAACCAGACCTACATGTGTATATATCATATAGTGTCCCTAGAGTAAGAAATCTAAAGAAGAAATAAAAATGGAAAGGCATAACATAGCTGAATGGAAATCAAAGACTTATCAGTTAAACAATGAAATGTCTGGAAGCAGAAAAGAGAGGAAATATAGCAGGAACAAAACCATGCACTTATGTACACAGGATGAATTAGATACTGGTCCTAAGAACCTTCCAAAGGTTTCTCACATTGATTATAGCAACATGCAACACTAAAAGTACACTTGGAATGGGTGTCATTCTGGACTTTTAAATGTGGACTGCTTCTAATGTAAACTCAGTTACTGCTATAGTCTCTGTCAAGTAAATGGTTGTTTAACAAAAAACCAAAACAGGATATTAATTGAGAATAAGAGACTAGGCAAAATGCCATAGGCTGGACAGGCTACAATTTTGTACATCCTTGAATTACTAAATGTCTGTGTAAAAATGTGTAACTGCTTTTATCACATTCTATAGAGATTTATTAGAATATCAATGATTGAAGGAAAATACCAATGTCAAGCTAAGTCTAAGATGTTTGATATTCAGAAAGTCAGTGATGTTAAGCTCAATTACCTATGTTATAGAGTAATAGTATCACGAAGCTTCTCTGCTGGAGTGTTGAGAATGTAAGTTAATAGACCAAAAATTGGAGAAAAAGAAGGGCTACGAGGATAGCCAACATTTTGGTTCTAGCCCTTCAAGGTCAGTGAGGACTCAGGACATAAGAGAACCTGTGCTGTAACATCCTATAACTCAGTGATTTTCCAAGTTTTCTGTTCAAGGAGATTATGGGACCTCAGAGCAAAGGGATAAATGAAGTATAGTGTGTCTAGGGAGAGTTGCCTAGGGAGAAAACATTCTCTCAGGCTTTCACAGAGAGCAAACTGGTCAAGCAATAGCTGTGACTCGTCCCTATGGCTGACACTGACAACAGTTATACTGTGTATGGTTCCAAAGTTAATCCTGAGGAGATTTGAGCTTGAAAAATACAACAGACGACAGTTTTGTTAAACAGGTCATGCTTTAACTTGCCCTCGATCACCCAGCAGAAAAACTGAACTATGAGGCATAAAACGCAGAGCTAGATTAGTATATGAGCTGTAGGAGGCTTAAATCAACAGCCTTCAACATCGCCAGTTTCACCGGTAACCCACTGCAATTATGGAACATTGGAATATGTAGACAACTACTTCCTCTTAATTCAAAGAGAAGAATTTTTTCTTTCTTTCTTTCCTTACCAATATCAAGTAGAAAATTCATCACGTCTACACCCTGTGTTCTGTATAACTACTGTGAGGACAACAATATGCAATGTGTCAATTATTGCGAATGTACTACTAATGTGTTTTGAAACTATCATATTGTTATCTCTTATTAAAAGTAATTGAAAAAATAAATAAATAAATCCCAGGGAGTAAAAATGTATTATAACAAACTGTCACATTTTAAAATTATATCTACCTTAATGTTTATAAATATTTATTATCTATTGAAAATAAATTTTCTTTATGAAAAATATACTGGTATTTATATTTTGCAGTTTCTTTTCACCGCATCTTTCTTGAAAATAAACTCAATAAAAAAATTTTTGGTACAGGGTCTCAATATACAGCTTGGACTCATAGTGACCCTCCTGTCTCAGCCTCCCCAGAGCTAGGATTACAGGTATGTGTCATCATATCTGGTTTGGGGGCTGGAATGGGGTGCCCAGGTATGGCATGCGGCACTGGGGATTGAATTCAGGATCTTGCACTTGGCCAGGCAGGCACTTAGACCACCAAGCTATTTCCCCAGCCACAATGCAATGAGAAATTTAAGGAGCTCTACACACATGGTAAATATTTTGAATCTGTATATTTATTACGTCTATCCCCCTCAGAATATAGCAATAAATCTTTGTTCTAACATACCAATAAATCATGGCAGTTTTCTGACAGATAGGAGTAGACTCCTTGAAGGAAAGAAAATTTTTAACACAAAAAACCTGCCGTAGTCTGTTCAAGTCTGTCTATGGCAAGAGAGCATAAGGCAGGGAACATATTCGGGCCACATACAAATTGACATCTATAATCTGAAAATACAAAATTTTAAATACACCATAATTTGAAGCCTTTTGAGAGTCAACATGATATAAATGGCAAATTCTACACCTGGCCTGTGAAGGCCACAGTCACAACATGGATGCACTAAAGATACTGTACAATATCACCTTTGGGCTTTGCAAATAAGGTATACAAAATCTAAGTGAACTTTGTATTCAGATATGGGTCCAAAGTATCTCTGCACATGTATGCAAATACTCCAAAGTCTAACATATTCCAAATACTTCTGATTTTCAGCATTTGAGATAAGAGATGCTCAGTTCATACTGGGCAAATATACATTCCTCCTTTCCTAAAAGAATCCTGTAAGTATTAAACTAGAGGTATGGATGGATCTCTAGGTCTCTAACTTTAAGAGGGAATGTTTGATTTTTAATGTTTGCCCCCCAAAAAAAAACTATGCAAAAGGGCATTTAAATAGGGAATAAGTGAGAAACAACATAAGTGATACTTAACCCAGTGAATGTACTTTGTGAGTTAAAATACATGGCTGGATTTACAAGCTGCTGCATGTGACATTGTGTTCCAGAGCATACCTTGAAACATGGGTCTTGTAATTTACCAGAACATTCTGACAGTATCTACATACTGTCCTTTGACTTTTACCCCTCCTTTTTCCACTTTCTCCCTTCGGCTACACAGTCATTGTAGCAGAAGCCAATCCAGCCCAATTTGGAAGACAGAGGCTCTTGCTCAAAGTAGAAGACATGGGTTACATGCAAATGCCCAGCAGGACAATGACCTGGGAAGATGTCACCACCATTGTGTTCAACTCTTCAGGTGGCATCAGAATGGACAGAAGAGAGGACACATGCAAGGAACGTGAAACACAGACTCAAGGAGGATCCATGGGAGACAGAGCGGCAGCAGTTAGATTGCAGGGGCCGCTGGCAGCATGTCACAGGTGAGGGCTGTGTGGATGGGGGTGAGGGGTCTTCAGGTACTGCTGTGCTGGGCATACTTAGCCATGGGATGCCAGTGTCACCAGGCCCACTAACTTACAAGATTAAAATAGGTAACAGGAAAGAGAGCAACATGCCCTTGCTTATAAAATTCCAGCTAACCTTCCTGTCTGGCCAGCACAGGATGGCCTAGGAATACACTAAAGTATATGGATTCTCACTCTTTAGAAAAGCAAAATTTTTGCTAACTCAGAAAGGTTTAAGCATATTATTCTAAGAGGAAAGTCGCAGCTAAACAATTGGTAGGAAAGCAGAGCCTGGAAAGTGCATCCAACCACTTACAGCTCTCTTTGTAGCAAATAAACTTTCTTAGGATCTGTTGAATATAACTTCGCCTTCAGACATATATATATATATATATATATATATATATATATATATATATTCATATAAATCTAAAATATAATGAAATTGATCTTTCTTCATAAATACCCTAGAGTCAAGACCTCTCACAGATTTATGCCATCTACTTTTACACAGGCACTTTGGTATACAACATTTAATAGCATATTTTATGCTAATAGGATTATTATCCTTGATGTAATCACAATAACACCAGCCACCACTAAGTGAACACTTTCCATGTGCCTGGCCTGGCACCGTGTTAAAGTTTTTTTTCATACATTATTTACATTAACCCTATTATTTCTATCTGTGCCTTTGTCTTCTAAAATGAGCAAACTCAGATTAGGCTTAAGTTATACAGCTGTGGTCACCCAGCAGGCAGTGGCAGGGATGGGATTTTGAAATGCACTGGGCTTAACTGTAGGGCCCAGGCTCTTCACAGATGGCAAGCCAATGGGGGGAGGATAAAATAAAAGATAAATAAAACTGTCAAGCGATAAATGATAAGTGTCAAATGAAGGGTGGGTGATAAATACTAACAGAGAGTAATAGCCCTTGGTAAGTGCCATTGGCGGGTTTGGTAATAACAGGTTTTCTCTGTTCAAGTCTTCATCTTCAAAAAGTATGATAGCAGCCCCGGGCTTAAGAACAAGATGACTTAAATGATGGACTGTTCCTGGCTGGTCCCTCGATAGGTTTGTCATATTGAATGCCAGATGTCACGAGTCCTTTGTGCAGAGTGGTGCTTCCAGAGAAAGCGAGTGATTTCCCCCTGCTACAAATCAACGGTTAAGGAGGACCACATCTTTAGATGTATTTCCCTCTATTTATATTCAGAAGACATCACAGAGAGCCAAGGAAGAAAAAAGGAGGAAAACCCTCAGAATCTCCTATATAGCATTTTTATCATCTCTATCAAAAAAAAAAAAAAGAAAAGAAATTGGAAGCATCCAGAGTCTTCAGATTCTTTTGTAGCCCGACCTATTTTGCAAACACCAACCATCACATTAAAAGTATCAACAAGATGAAGGTGATTCAGTCCCAACCTGGAGATGTGAAATAAACTACCAGGCAGGTTGCATTAAATCAATCCTGAAATGAATCTTCTAGATATCAAATCTAGGCTTTTCAGGACAGTTTTATTTGCTAATAAGCCTAATAAATTGAAAGCTGCCGGTGTTGTCAGGAGATGCGTACCTGGAAAAGCATAAACAATGTGAAAATGCCAATCTGCGGCGACTAGATGCAGACAGCTGGGGATGAGGCTGTGAGGAGGAGGAGGAGGAGGAGGAGGGCGTGCAGTGCTGGAGAGACACCGTGGCTGGCTCGCCCGGGTCCCCAGATGGAACCGCTCAGGCTGTCTGAGGATTGCTGTCATTCCTGAGCAAGTTATAGGGACAAGTGAAACACAAGACTCTCCTGTGAAAGCAAAGCAGCCCACAGGGCTTGGACAATTAAAACCTCGCCAATTTTACTGTTTGCAGAGTTTTGAAAGGCGATATTCTTGTTTTAGACTGTAGATGGCCAGCCTCCACCGAGTTATCCTAGTTTCAAGACTTATGAAATACCAGGAACTTGTGGAAAATTCAATTTTCTTCCACTTTTCCTGAGTTGCTACCAAGTTTGCGAAGGATGCCTTTTTTTGTTTCCCACCTGTCCTCAGTTTGCTAATGAAGTCTGATGAGGCTGCAGCTGCTATATGGCCCAGGCACTGCGCTGTCAGAGGAACAGCAGGATGGCAGGCAGAGGGCGGGCCAGACTCTTTCTCTGTCTGTGTACTACCTGGGGGAGGTTGCTGCAGTTTCCCAGACTCCCTTTTCTCAGTTGCCTAATAGGAATAAGAAATGGTAGTTCATAAGGTTATTCTTAGCAGTATATGGGACACTCTACGTAAAGTGCTTAGTATGGTGCCTGGCTCATTATGGTTAATAAACTATAGCTGGTATTATTTATACACCCTACCTAAGTATGGAAGAATAATAAAGAATATGTTCTCAGAAATGTGGAGTTCAAGGCTTGTTTCTGACCGGGGAAATCGAAATCTAATCTCTGACTTTCTTTCTGCCTCACGTAAGTGGGGAACATACATTTTTTTCATGTTAACATTGGCGCTAGCCCTGAAGGCACAAAGCCTTATGGGAAGGGAACAGAATTTGGAGTCTGACAAACTGTAGGTCAAGCACCGGGTCTATTTCACACAGTTAAAGAGCCAGGCTGAACAGACTTTTCCTCATCTACACAACGATGAGGACAATACCAGCTACCTTGTGGAATTTAGCAGGGTCAACCAAGATTATGAACATGAAGCATCTGCAAAATGCAGTTTTGGGATTATATGGAAAGTCTCCTTCTAACAAGCTAGCATTGGGCCTCGTACATCACAGCAGCCACCTGAGAGGTTGACACCTCTCCCTTCTGTCTACCAAAGCTGTGATTTGCAGGGAAGTGGTTTGGGAGTAGAAAGAGGGGGAATAGGAGAGAAGATAAGAGGCTAGGCTGGTGTCGAGGGAGATCACAGGATCCAGACCTGACCAATCTGAATAGCGTAGCCCCAGCAGCCATGAATGTTCTTTTATGGGACAATGATTAAGTGCGGGAACCAAGGAAATAAATTCCAAAGTGTTTACTATTAAAAAAAGATACTCATTGTCCTGCCAAACTCTGTGCTGAAAGATAAGTGTGAGACTGGCCATGGTGGTCAGTCACCTTCAATCCCAGCACTCTGGGAGGCTGAGGCAGGCGGATTGAGTCTGAACTCAATCTAGGCAACTTAGTGATGTAAACAGACCCTGTTTCAAAACAAAAAAAATATTTTAAAGGACTGGGGATATAGCTCAGCATGAAAGTCTTGGGTTCAATCTCCAGTATAAACAAATCAAAATAAAAAAAAATACTGTGGCAATTCTAGGAGCCACTATGTAGAAAAAGTCTCAATTACTATACTTTTATGTATTTGGCACAGGGTCTCTCTGCTCAGGTTGGACTCGTGGTGACCTTCCTGTTCTCAGCCTCCCCAATGCTGGGATTACAGGCCTGTGCCACTATACCTGATCTCGGTGGCCAGCTCAGTACACTCACAGCTGGAGGGGGCTGGCACGGCCTGTGATGCTGGGAATCAAACCCTGGTCCCTGTGCTTGCCTAAGCAGGTGCTCAGTCCACTGAGTTATTTTGCTGGTCCCAAAAGTCTCAATTATTTACTGAGTTACTAAGTCCAGCTCTGCCTGAAGTCGGTAAATTTTTGGTTTTACCAGTTTTTTTTATTTTTTAAATAAATAACTTTTAATTAATGACATATTACTTGCAAATGAGAATCCAGAGTGTGCCTCAACAGCCAATGTTGTCTGACTTGAAGTTGCACCCATGAGTAGGTGTACTGTAGGGGATAAGAGCTGGTACTAAATGTTGTACATGGCTACTTCTTTTTAGGGAAGAGAGGATAGACTCCTTGGCCTGCAGTCACTTAGCTTTCTGCTTTCATCTCTTTCTTGTTCTGGCTCACTAGTTTCTGCCCCAATCCTTACTGCAATTGTACTCTGGATGTATTCTTTTCCTAAATCTAATACCCTTTTCGATTATTTCACTTTCCTGTTGACCTTCCCTGGGTATCCTATTTAGCTGGCCATCAGATGGGGCATCAAGATCACTTGACTGCTTTTCAATCTCAGTTGCTCTAGGGTTGCTTTTCAAGGCTTATACAGTTCTTGGGGGACACCAGAATCAAGAACCAGGGTCATAGATAAACAAATGCCATCTTGCTAGCCAATTCTTGACTCTTTAAGGTCTGTTTTTAGATGGGTTGGAAGTCCAATACTAGCTTCTGTTGAAAAGTGTGTGATCTATTTTTAAAAAAAATCTTTTATTTACGTATTTATTTGGTATGGGGTCTTGTTATGCAGCTCAAACTCATAGTAATCCTCTTGTGTTCGCCTCTCAGCACTGGGATCACAGGTGAGTGCCATCATACCTGGTTTTGGTGGCCAGCATGATGTGCCTGGGGCTCCAGGGCTGACATGGCATGTGGTACCAGGGATTAAACCTGGGTCCTTGAGCTTGCAGACAGGTGCCTGGCACCAGCTCCTGGTGTGATGATCATTATTAAAGGTGGTAGTGGGCTGAGGAGGAAGCAGAGGCACCGTTGACCCTAATGGATAGGTAGAGTTCAGATTTTTCTGTTCAGGGCTTTAGGTCTTCCTGTTCAGTCAGGAGGAGTTGCTGGCCAGGAAAGTCAGTTATGTCAAATAATACAATGTCTGGTAATTCACATCTTTTCCATGCTCCTAGCATCCATACCCCTCACCTCAAGTTATTCCCAAGGAGTGTGAGCATTGACCCCAGGAAGGCAAAAAAGTGATCCCTTCTCCTAAAGCAGAACAGTGAAGATACAGAAGAACCATTCCAGGTTGTTTTCAACAAGAAAAAAAAATTCTGAGCTCAAGACAAAGGAGGAGAAAGAAGCTCTTAGCAGCAAAAATTAGTTGTTCAAAGCTGACATGTGGTACAATTTTCTAGGCATGATGAGGAAGAAAAGTGATCTCAACCAATCTGATTAATCTGAATAGTCTACAGCCATGAACTGAACACACAACCTATGTATAAACCACGAGTAAACTGAGTTGGTGTGCGTTTATAGAAGGGTACACTAGGAGGAGCAGATCTGAGCAGTAGCCTCAGTTCTGGGACTATAAGTTGGGCGAGTATGGGTTAATCTCTCTGAATCTTACTCTCATCACTTATAACAGCATTATAATAATGCCTATTTATCTAGACTATTGCTGTGTGGGTCAAGTGAGAGATGTGAAAGTGCTTTACGAAGCTAGCGAGAATTATACAGATGCAAGGTATTAGACGGCTGCACATGGCATGTGCATGTATATGCTGTTTCTGAATAATACATAAGCTTTGAGTGCCTCAGATTCATTTCAATCAATAATCTCATGCAGAATGTTAGGGACAAACACCCTGGATTAGCACTTTGACAATACCTCCAGTGGCCTTAAAAAACAGTGCTGAAAAAAGGGAAAACAAACTACAAACTGCTGACAGTAGCTGTAAGCCACGGCTACCTGAACGAAACTCCTTAGCGAATCCCTTAGCAGTAATTCAATAAACAAAGCCATTCACTTGGTTTCCCCCCAAAGTCCTTGGTGGCCCCACAGCACACGTTCTGAAGGTTCACTTTGTTATGCATGGTCCCCATCCTAGGACTAATCTTTTTATAATGAACTTAATCCAGTTAGAACTCCCTAGCATGGCCACATGTCAGAGTAATTGGATAACGGCCTGAGATTTTGTAATTATTCCTATTCCTCAAGCAGAACTGGTTTGAATCTAGCCACCCCTCCCATCACCAACATCCCTTTCCAGCGATAAAGCTAGTGCCAAGGGGGAGAGAGGCAGATGAGCTCTGTCTTGAGGGGCAGGGGTGTTGGCAGGAGAGAGCCAAGCCACAGAGAACGGGAAGAGAGGCGGGACTCAGCCGCTCCTGGTAGACAATCTGTCTCGCTTAATAGGCTGCTCTTTGCAATAAAGAACTGCAGACTTCTCAACGCGTAGGTGTCTCTGCACCGTGGGGAAGAACAATTAACCCAGTTGAGAAAATGGTTTTGAACAATTTTGCAGCTGCTGGGGCCCTGCTTCCTCCTCATTTTCCAATTTACCTTTCCCCCACTACCTGCAGCCTGCCACGCTCGCCTCTGTTCTTCCCATTACCCTGTGGTAGACAAATCACAATGCCCCCAACACACTTTGGAAAAAGAATAGGCAGGTGCAATTATTACAGAATTAAGATGCCAAAGGCATGACCTAAAAAACAGAAAATTCAAATGTACAGTAACGCTGAAATAGTGCCTTCCACCTTCCAGTTTGGACTTTGTTTGTTGATGGTAGATCTGGGCTTGCCATCCAGTGAGCTGCCGTTTGGCTCTTTTGAAAAGGGCCTTAACAGGTCCTTACTATCAAATGGGCCTTTTAACTGCACACCTAGCATGGAGCTGAGAGACAGTGTCAGTTATCTCGTCTCGATATTGAGAAGCGTTGGCACCTTTGATCCTACAGGTTGTCGAGGAAATCGACAAGAGTAACAGGAATTGACTTGTGAGACCAGAGGAAAGGGGAAGGGAGAAGGGCAAAGGCTTCTGGGTTGGTGCTGACGTACTTGGCCCTGGGCGAGGCTGACACTTTCTGGCTTGGCTGACACTCAACTCTGTGTTTCTCACCTACTGATGCCAAGATACCGCCTGTAGCTCTCCCCACATGCTTAACTTTTAATACATCCTCAATCTGCTTTAAGTTATCTCACATAGAACAATGCTGAGATGGAAAACACATCCCCTAACTGCTTTTAGGCTCGTGTTGGGGGCTTCTTCCCATCACCTGGGTCAACACACACACATGTGGCTCTGTAGAGGCAGCCATAATGCTAGGGACACTGAAAACCAAGTTAAAAAAGGACACCAGTTCCATTAGGCCTGGGCCCAATTGCTCTTGATTTGTCCTAATCTCTGGGCTTGGGCTGATTTTTATGATCGGATTAGAAACAAGATTCTTCTCCCAGGCTCTGGATAGAGAAGATTCTCTGCTATAAACTCTTTCTAAATTCCTTGTTCCAATAATAGCTGAGCCCTACGTATTGACGTTCTAAGCTCTGCACACTGTGCTCTCATTCAGTTTCTACAATGAGGCTATCAGACAGTCACGTATGAGGCAGGAGGTGCAACCAAGGATCTGAGATGGAAACTTCCCTCCCCACATTCCCCGTCTGGGTCTTGTATTTGTGCTGCTAATTGCTACACATTGATCTTTTAACTTTCTCCCATTGCTGCCAACTTGGGCAGCTCTGTACAAGGGCTGGACATCCATAAGGCAATGGACTCAGTTTTCTCACTCACTCCAGCTTTTTTTGTACTAGAAAATCAGTCCTGCTCTAGTACCAGCAAGGACAGAGCACCTGCAGTTACCCATAGACACAATTATCTGCAAACACAATCACCAGTCTGCACTATGGGGCTTGGATGCTGACCCTTGACTCTGACATCCCTGCAGCTAGGCTGGGCCCCGCCTTGGCCTAGGTTGCCTTCTGCAGCCCCAAGGGGTGGCCAGTTCCAGGGAAGGTTTTCCATGGTCCCAGGGGTGCTCCCCGATGCTGATCACATAGCACAACAGTGACATCCAGGGGAGAGGCTGGGTGATGGCAGGGAACACATGGCACCAGCGTCAGGTTTCAGGGCTGATTTACAAACACACAGACCTTCAATCTCCAGAGATGAGCTTGTGGGGGCTGACTGGTTAGCAACCCTCCTTGAGCTTGCAAGGTCTTTCTATGTGGGTCGCATGCCTGCCTTGAAGCCCCACCCTCACCTCGTAGTTTGGTTCACTACCTCCAAGGCCCTGGGCAGGTGTCGGCAGCTGGACCCCGTTGAGTACATGGCTGCTGCTCTCCCAACACTTCCAGCCATGAAACCTTTAATTAGCACCATCGGATGACTGAGACCAAGTTCTAGGACTGAAAATTAATAGCCCTTCTCTTAAAGAGAAAGTTCACAAGCAAATGGCAAATGTTTGGGGGTGGGATCTTGCGCTCATCTCTAGCATGTGCATCACCTGCATCGGATAACTGACATGCACTGTGCTATTCTGCCCACTTTGTTCAGCGCCGTGAGAACGGAGGACTACCGATGAAAGCAAAGAACAGACACTGCACACAGGAGACTGCAAACATGCATGCACATCCCCCCACCCGAAATATGTATGTGTTTATTTAAGCGTCTAAACAGAAACCAGGAGCAATACAAACTAAAAGGTTGAAGAAATGTAGCAAGAGAAAACAGCTCCTCAGCTTCACCAGTGCCATTTTCTGGGGAAGCTGTTGTTCACGGGGTGCTCACCTGGTTTCTGACTACAGCCTGTGGCCCTCCTCTGCAGGTGAGTTCAGGAATGTTGCTGGGCCCCCCCGTGAGCCCAGGGCAAAGCGCTGCTGACAGGCAGGCAGGCCGGGCATCTGGACTTGGCTCCCACAGGCCCTGCTCCCTACTTGTCTGGCCAGGAGGTGGCAGCGCAGAGATGCAGCAGCAGACTGGCCCGAGGAGGCAGCAGCATAGGGAAAACTGGTGCTGGGCTGGGAAGCTTTCTGCCTCACGGCAGCCCAGCCCCAGGCGGAGCAGACCGCCTGTCTCCCCACTGAGAGAAGCTCTGCACTTCTGTTGAGGACCAGTCCCTGCCCATACATACTTGAGATGGCTTGCTGGAAGCCTTGTCAACCAGGGCCGGAGGCTGTGGGGGCCTGGAACCCTGAGCAGCAGGGAAGGTTCCTGAGAGGTCTTATGATTCTGGGGCAGAAGCAGGTGTGAAAACACACTGGAAATGTTGTCTACAGAAAGGGTGGTGAATGGCCACATGTGTCTTTGCCTTCCAGGCTGGATGTACCACCTGGGCATCATGCCTGCCCTATTTGGGACTTGCTCCAGTGTCTGGTACACGGTGGGGGCAGACCACAATTTGATTGATAGCCATAATGACAGAAGGTAGTAAGGACAGCCGAGGTAAGCTCAGTTTGGAGTAGGCAGATTCAGGTAGGGTGTCATTTAGGTGCAGAGCTCGGAGCTGGAGCCCGTGGGAGCTATGGGTGGTTGCAGGTAACAGTCTCCTCAGAGTATATGAGATAAATGGCCTTGGTCCCAGATGGTATAGATTTAAATGGCAGTGTATGATTTGCTGGATATTTTAAAGCAAAGCAGAATCCTATGGAAAGGTGTGGTGGATTGTTTTGCTGCAAAGTACAGCAGGTCTTAGAATTTTAATCTTTGTTTCCTTTTATCAGGCTTTTCTGTCTGTCTAGGTCTCGCTCTAGAAAAAAACATGTGCTTAATACATGAAATGTACAAGGTGGGGGACTTTGGGCAGACATGGAAGACAAGGGCTCTGCTTTTTGGCACTCTGGGCTGTCATTGTCCTCGTCAGGGTCATTGCAAGGCATCTGTGACTACTCCAGGGCTCTGTCCCAGTGAGTTTGGAAACCTGGGGTGGGAACTGGCTATGACGGCCCAGGTCTGGGTTTTGGACTGGTAGTGGGTGGAAGAGGCAAGCAAAGAGAAAGATTAGGAGTTTACAGACATGTGGACTTAGACTGGAGAATCAGCTGCTGGGAAGGGCGGGACAGAGAGGTCGAGGGAGCGGGAACCACCTGGCTGTCCTTTCCATTCCTCTGCAGAACTTGTCCAAAATGCAGAGGCCCAGGCCCCACCGTGTATCTCCATGATCAGAATCACCCAGGGATTCAGAGCAGCTGCATATCTTATGAGCACTTTTAAAGGCTCTGATCACCAGGAGGATTGAGAGCCCCTGAACAAGCCCACCTTTAAGGCTCTTGTCACCTGATTGGTGATTCCCCAATCCTCAGTTAACTCCAGTCAAATCTTACTGCACTAGGTTAATCTAAGGTTCTTTCCCAATAATATGTTCCTAGGACACAAGCCACAGCAATTTCTGAGAGTTACAGGGACTGTTAGGTATCTCCATGAATCTGTTAAGCAGAAAGGCGCCATATGAAATTCAAAGAAATGAGGATTTCAATGAAGTTGCAGATCTGTGCTGTATCATTTATGTGTCGCTCCTTCAACCCCAGCCCCTGCTGGCATGCATAACACAGATGTCCTCACTCTTATTATAGGCAGACCATCATCCAGAGAAAGATTGCTTTCAGAATCTTTGAAAAAGAAATATGTGTTAGGTATACACATGTTGGTCTAAAAATAGCTGAGCAGATTAAGTAAAAACCAAACCAAAACAAAACACAAGACAAATATGCCAGAGTGAGGGTGAATTTTTGTTGAAGTTCAGAAGCCAATGTGTAGGGCAAAGTTGTAGACAGTTAAAATTATACTTGAAAATCCCACCTGCCAAATAACACATTAGGTAGCCTTTAATATACAGTTTTGTGCAACGTAGGTTTTTAGTTTCTTTAAAATTTCTGTATTGGAATAATGCTGCCATAATAACATTTGGAGGCGAGGGCTTAGCAGGGTGGTTAAATGTTGAGTGTGGAGCTGAATGAATGGGATTAGTACCCTTTCAAAGAGACCTCAGAAATCTCCTGGCCCCTGTCAGCATGGGAAGGCATACCTAGAGGGCAGCATTTATGAGCAAGGAATCAGGTTCTCATCAGAAACCACACATGCCAGAGCCCTCATCTCAGATTTTCCAGTATCCAGAGCTGTGAGAAATACATTTCTGCTGTGGGATGTCTCTCAGTCTGTGGTGTTTGGCTAAGGCAGCCCTGTTGCCTAAGCTCTATATAGTAATATGTGCATGTTCAGATATAAAGCAGGGGTTGATGAATACTTTTATTTAAAATCATAGATAGCAGTATTTCAGTTTGTTACATAATTATTGTTGCCCCTTTTCAATTGTGCCATTGTAACAACATGCTCATGAATAAGCATAACTGTATTCCAACAAAATTATTGTTTTGAAGACAGAGTCTATAGGGTCTACAGGGTCTCACTACATAGATTGGACTCCTGGGTGATTCTCTTGTTTCAGCCTCCTAAATGCTGAGATTACAGGTGTGCGTCACTATGCCCAGTCTCAGTTGTCATCTCAGTGTGCCCTGGGGGTGAGGCTGGCATAGTACACCAGGGATTGAACCCCGACTGCTATGTCTGTCTAAGAAGGCACTTAATCTGCTGAGCTATTTGGCTGGCCCTTCAACAAAAGCATTTTCAAAAAGCCAGGCTGTGAACCAGAATTTCCCAAGGGACTAATCCCCCAAGTTATAGCCTGCTGATCTGTTATAAGACATTCAGGAGGGAAGGACCTGCCTTACACAGCATACCTGTCTAAAGTACTACCAAGCAAGAATCGGGTACTGGAGTGAGCAGTAGATTCAAGTCTTCCATCCCAGGCTAGCCTGGATAGACTCTGGGCAGGCAAAATCGCCCAATATATAAATAAGTGCTGGGATTACAGGTGTCAAGCCACTTAGGGAGCATGCCCAAACTGCAATCAAAAGTCCACTCATTTATTGCAATGTGCCAACACTGCAATTAAACTAGAATATTGAGGTTTTAGTTTAGGAAAAAAAAAACTTACACATTGTCATCTTTTTGTCTTAAAACAAATACAAATAATATTCATGCCATAATAAATGATTATGCCACCACTGATAAATGATTTACCTGCTCCTAGGCTGGCAGCACAAAGAATTGAATTCCATAGGTTGAAACTCTTCATAATCTAATATGTAATTATTACAAGCATACTGGATGTGTATTTTTAATTTCAGTGTGTTCTAATGCGTCATGTTGATGGAAAGTCTGTACCTCTGAGTCTTGGGTGGCAAGAGGGGAAATAAGTCAGATTCTGTCCCTTTGTCTCAGGAGATAAAAGTAACAAAAATAACTGGCCTCAGTCAAGGTAGAGAGTTAGGTAAAGAAAGCAGTGACATGGGAAATGACGGCCCAAGGCATTGTTATCACTGGCATTTCTGCATGAGAATAGAGACACTGGCTTTTGTTTGTTTTTATCATGGTTATAGCACAAGAGTTCTTGTGAAAACCCTACTGATTCTTGGTCTCATACTTAAGACAGGAACTTAGGTCAGCTCTGGTGAAAGGAGCAAGGGATTTCCAGCTGTTAACAATGCTTGTTAGAAAGAAAAATATTGCTTCAGGCCACAGGAAGGAGCTGTGCCAAGCGGGGAAGGGAGAGAAAATGGCTTCCGGCCTGCACTCTGTAGGAGGGAGCCTCTTCTGAGGACTCCTGCTCACTAGCAGGCTGATGCAGGCCGAGCCTGGCCACGTGGTCTTCTCCTTCTTCCCACAAAGCTGTTCTGTGGAGTGAGGCCCCAGCCCAAGGAGGGTGCAGAGGAAAAGGCAATGGCCTCCCAGCAGAAATCCTTTGCTGCACAGGGCTGCTGTGGAGTGGGAAATCTGCCACGTAGCCCTGGACACGTGCATGAGAAGACTATGTGGATGCCTCATCCCCAGCACTTGGGATCAGGACTGAGGAGCCAGACCCACCTTGTCCCACTACTTCAGCCTGTCTTGAATCTTCTGATATTTCTTGGGGAAGTGGGAGGCAGCTCTAGAGCTGGGAAATAGATTTAATGAGAACTGTTCCCCCAAAGTTCCCAAGTGCTGTGGGTTATAAATGAAGCCATGAATCATGGGGCTTCCTGTAATATTTTATAAGTGGTGTTGGAAAACCGCCTCTAATAAACTTAGGGGAAGATGGATCACCTTTCCAAAAAAGCAGAAAAGGATGTTGGAGGCATAAATATACCCAAAGACCAGATTTTGATCCATCTCGGGTGAAGAAGTCAGGCCCTTCCCCCACCCACCCCCTTTGGCATTCCCAGGCTCCAGCTGAAAATGCTTTATTACTGGAGATCGGTGCTCGCTTACAGTTCAGGCTGATTGTTGGTACCAGTGCCACATCTGGTATTACTTCCCCTAGGTGCTGCATTCTGTGCCCTGCTGCATCAATCCCAGATGTTCCCGCCAACGTTTCATTTTGCCTCC
>PVKN010017526.1:0-17201 GCA_004027915.1 Capromys pilorides | reverse complement strand
ACCTGCTGAATGTGCTGATTATTAGAGTTCAGAAGGTTACAAGATGAAGATAGCCAGAAAAGGGTTAAGGCTCTGGGCCGCTGTCACTTCTAACACCACACCTTCTAGAAAGGGCCTGAGGCATCTGCAGGAGGACCTCTGGAACGGTGAGGTAGAAGGACTTCAGCAGTTAACACTGTCTGCAGCCCAAGCTGCCTGCTCACAGGCATGGCGACAGCAGGCACTGTTAGGAGCAGGTGGGGCTCCCACTGAGCACTTCAGAACGCAGGACCTGGCAGAGTGGCACAGACCTGTAACCCCAGGGCTCGGGAGGCTGAGGCAGGAGGATTGCCACAAGTTCAAGGCCAGCCTAGGCTACACAGTGAGACCCTGTCTCAAAAAAAAAAGAAAAGAAAAAGAGCCCGAGGCCCTCTGGCTTCCTGTGTGTGGCTCCAGGTACTAACTAGAACCATCTAGAGAGTGGTTTTCCTGGCCCAGAAGCCCTGGCTTCTTACCCCGCAGCCACTCTATGGGTCTGGTATGGTTATTCCTATCGTGTAGTGAGGTTATTAGGTACTACGAGGAGGCCGCTGAGCCTGGTTAGTGGCACGGGAGGCTGGATCCCAGCTGGGGACACAGGCTCCTTCTCCATCCCAAAGCCAAACCAGGGGCTGGGCGGGCAGCTCAGTGGATGAACGTATTTAGCAGGTGCAGGGTCCTGGGTTCAATCCCACAGCGAAGGCGGCAGAAGTCTTTTCCTCCCGAGAGCCGCCCTGGAGGGCCACAGAGGCGCAGACCCGCGCGGTTCAGAGCTCGCCAGCTGGGAATCACAGGAATGCGGCCTGCGATCCAGCAGAATCTGCTCCACGGCACGCTCTGCGTTACACGCGCGCGCTTCAGGGTTGCGACACCCATGTCGGCGATGGTGTCCACCTTGACCAGCGGGAAGCCTGCAAGCCCGGCAGCTACAACGCCGAGACGGCGTCCCTTGAGGTCTGACCGGAGGAGGGGAGCGCGGGACCGCAGTCCGGAGTCGTCCTGTCCCGAGCAGGCCGGCGGGGGGCGCTGCAGACCGCGCGCCGCCTGCAGCTCCGGCACCCTCGGGCGTGGCGGCGGGGGCTCCCGCGGAGGCGGGCGGATCCTGCGCGATCTGAGGCGCTTGCTGGAGCCCGGCTGCTCCGGGTGAAAAGGAGGGCCCGGCCCTGGGTCCCCGAGGACCTGCGATTTCAATTCGGTGGAGGAGGGGAGGCTTGGCCTGGGACCAGTACGGGGACCTAAGGACCCAAGAGGACGCAGGCTTCTGAGATCCACCACCGGAGTTAGGTTATACGGTGAACATGCTTGTTGAATTTTCCGCTTTCGCTTTTTAATATTTTTCCAATTCCCAGCTGTTCTCTGGAAATTTAAAGAGGTGAGGGGAGGGTTGGTGATGTGTACGCCACAGATGGAGGTGGAAAAACTGCCCAGAACATGTTGACATTTATATTTAAAAAATCTTTTTAAAAAACTTAACATTCGCACACACTTTAAAACTATGACATTAGGAGCAGCATCTAATGGCAAAAGTTACCCGTAGAACATCTGTTCCTTCCAATGAGAGGGTTTTTTCCTGCCAAAAATGTATGAATTTTATGTAGGAACTTGGTTCTGTTTAGAGAGAAAAAGGACTCCGGCCGAAGCAGCCCCTGGGCTTGGAGGCGGCTGCGGCACTTCCCCTCTGGCCGCTCTTGCGGGCAGGGACGCCGCAAGTGCCCCTCTGCGGGACCTGACGAGGCCGGGTCACCGCCACCGTTGTTGAAGCGGCTGGAGCCTGGGAAGCGAGGCAGGACCGAGGGCTGAGGATCAGGGGCGCCTGAGACGCCCTTCACAGAGCCCCTAAACTTTGTTGAAAGGGTGCGAAGGGAGCTGGTAGAAGGATAAAACCCAGACACACCCAGGGGTTCACTCGGGGTGCTCCTTCAGTTCACCTTAGCGGGGGAGATGCTCACCGATTTGTTCCCAGAACTTGGCCTTGTCTCTCCGTCCCCCTAACGGATGCTTTGCAGTTGCTCAATGGGGCCCGAGGACTGGCAGGTTTATCTGTTATAAACCATTGGGAGGGGCTCCGAACACAGCTGGGAATTAATAGGAAGGACCCTAAGTGGATTCGCTCTGGCAACATTCCGGATTACCTTCTGATTCAAAGAGAGTTTATCTAAGCAGGTCTTGTCTTCAGCAATCCCAAGAGAAGGCCCTGTGTCCCGGAAGGGCAGGATTCCCTTTTCGTATTTGAAAGTAGAGCCCTTTAGTCCTCCCCCACTTTAGGTTCTTGACCTAGGAGGAATGAATTTTTTCCCCTGTCAGAGAGTTCAGGGGCTGGGGAGGTAGCTCAATAGAATAAGCGCTTGCCTGGCAAGTGCAAGGGCCTGTGTTCAATCCCCGGTTTTGAAAAAAAAAAAAAAATCATAGTTTAAGAATAGTTCAGATGAAACATGGAAGAAAGAAAGAAGAAAAGAAATACAGCTAGCACCAAGCACAGTGGTGCAAGCCTGTAATCCCAGCGCTTGGCAGACTGAGGCAGAAAGATGCAAATTTCAAGACCAGCACAGGAGATCTGGCAGTTTCAGCGCTGGTCTGGACTACACAGGATTGCCCTGCAAAGCAAGAGCAGAGGAGCCAAGCATAGCATGGGGCGATCACGTGCCATCCTGGCTGCTTGGGAAGCTGAGGTAGTAGAGTTGCAAGTTCAAAGCCAACTTGGTTGATGATTTAGCGAGACCCTGTTGCAAAATAAAGGCTGAGGTGTAGCTTGGTAGTAGGTGTTCAGCTAGCATGCTTAAAGCACTGTGTCCAGTCCCCAGGAATGGCAGAGAGGCTGTATAGGACATGCAATCTGCTTATGTATCCAGAGTTTGAGTTGTCTCCCTACTACATGGAATCTTGAAAAAGATGATATAGAAGTAGAAGGAAGATGATCACTAAAAGGAAATAGGGGAAGTAGGAGGAATGGGGGGACAGAGATGATCAGAATTTTTGATACATGCCAGGCATGCTGGCGCACACCTGCAATCCCATCACTCGGGAGGCTGAGGCAGGAGATTGTTGCAAGTTTGAGGCCAACCTGGGCTACAGAGGGAGTTCATGGCCAGCCTGAGATGCATAGGGAGACTCTGTTTCAAAAGGAGAAACAAAACAAAACAAAACCCCAGGAAGCTGAGGCAGGAGGATCAGTGTGAGTTCAAGATCAGTCTGGGCTACAAAAGTAAGGTCAAGACCAGCCTGAACCACATAGCGAGACCCTGTCTCAAAAAAAAAAGCCCCAAACCCATACATTAAAACCTAATGTTTGGGATAGCTCAGTGGGCTAAGTGCCTGCTGCTTAGGCAGGCACAGCGACCCGAGTTCCTACTTGTACCACAGGCTCTGCTGGTCCTGCCCCAGTACACGCTGAGCCAGCCACTGAGACCAGGCATAGTGACGCATGCGTGTAATCCCACAGCTGGAAAGCCTCAGTCAGAAGGATTACTAACAGTCCAAGCTGTGTAGTGATACCCTATGCCAAATACATTAAATAAATAAAAAATGAACATAACGAAAAGGGAAAGAGCCTAAATTGCTCCTGTGTGTAGAAAGAGAGACAGAACACACAAGAGTTCGCTACATTCTTACAAGCCTACGAATGTTGCTGGGCACCTCCCAGATGCAGGACGCACTCTGTCAGGTGCCATCCTCCCCCTCCTCGCGGGCCAGGGAGCCAGTCATGCACAAGTCCAGCGCTCTGCAAGCCAGACACATGCTGGGAGGATGCAGCAAGCAGGCTAGGGACACAGGTAGTGGCGGCCGGGTGGAGGAGCTGATCACAGACGTGCCCTGGGGCTGTCCCTCCAGAATTTCTCCATGCAGGTGTACCCCAAACTCCTGAACATGCTGCCTCACATGCTACGAACTTTTCACCTGCTTCAACTGTGAACGTTATTCTGCACATAAATAGCGTACAGCTCACACTCCAGTGTGTTGAGTAATCTCAATACACTCCAGAGGCTGAAGCAAGGGATCCTTCAAATCTGAGGCCTTCCTGGAGTACATAGCAAGACTCTGTCTCAAAAGAAAAGAAGACTACCTGGGTATGGAAAGGCCAGGTTGGAACTCCAGTCTCGTGTGTGTGTGTGTGTGTGTGTGTGTGTGTGTGTGACTTGAGATTAAATCTAGGACCTTCATACTGATTTATATACCCAGCCCCAGCCCTAGTCCTTTTAAATTTTTTTATTACCTAGCATACTTTTTCAATTGTAATTTATTTTAATTTTTTTGAGAGAGGGTCTTGGTAAGTCCATTAAGGTACCAGCTGAGTTTGAATTGACAATCCTCCTGCCTCAGCCTCCCAGAATGTTGGGATTACAGGTGGATGCCATCACTTTTGGAATCCAGCCAATTTTTTCTTCCCCATTCAGCCAGGTTATCTGAACCTCAGATCCCTCGTCATTAAAATGAGAATACTGATGTCTGTCTCATATGGTTACTTCGAGGGCTAAAGGGGAAAGTGTATAAAACACTGAGTACAGGAAGGGCATGAAGTAACCTTGATGAATGTCAACTGCTCTGCCACTGAATATCCCCACCCCTTTTTTTATGAATTGCATTTTGAGATGAGGTCTCTCTAAATTACCTAGACCATTAAATTTGTGATCCTCCTGCCTCAGCCTCCCACATAGCTGTGACCCAGGTGTACATCACCACATTTGGCCATGGTTGTCCACTGTGAAATGTTCCAGAACTTTCATAATTAGGGTACTGCTGCTGGACATAGAAAAGAATATATATATACATATATATATATATATATATATATATATATATATATATATATATATCTTTTTCCTTGCAGTGTTGACAATCAAACACCATACCCCAGCCCCAAATGGGACCTTTATGTGGACAGTCTCTCAGATCAACACAGGTTGTGGGACAGATTGCTATTCCTGATGCCAAACATGCGTCCTGACAAGGACCTGGCTCCTTCCTTGCTACCTGTCTTGGTTAAGTGATCTCTGGGTCTTGCTCAGCCAGGCACCCAGTGAGCTCATGAGCAGAAGGGTGAGCGCCAGGCAGTCTTGGTCCAGAATGAGCCTCTGCAGGGACACAACTCCAGGGGCCTGGGCTTCCCCAGTCATGCAGAGGAGGCCTTCGGTGGCACGCCATTTGGAACGCCTTTCAGTCCTGCTCGTGTACTCGTGTGGCTGTCCTTGCTGCCGAGGTCTGCAATGTCTCTCATTCATGCCTGTGGCATATACCCAGATCTATTTTAGGTTGGGATCCTGGTAAGGGGAAAAGGGATTATCTTCAGACATTGGGAGCATTAGAAGAATGTTGGCAAACGGTTTGGGAAGGTAGGCAAGAAAGAGGAGTGTTTCCCATGGGTCCTGGCTGAGAATGTGGGCCTGAAACTCAGGCCCAAATGTGCCACTCCTGGCTGCTGGCTTCCTCTGCTGTGTTGTGCAGTGGCAGACAGGGACTCAGACTGTGTGACCTGCAGCAAAATCGTTCCTTTGTCTTTATTCTTTGTTTTATTTTGTCTTTTTGAGACAGGGTCTCACTATGCAGTTCAGGCTGGCCTTGAGCTCACTTTTTGTAGCCCAGGCTGGTCTCGAACTCGCACTGATCCTCCTGCCTCAGCCTCCCAAGTGTTGGGATTACAGATGAGTGTCACCACGCCCGGCTTCCTTTGTCTTTATTCTTTGATGTGGGCTCTTGCTAAATTGCCCAGGTTGGTCTCAGACTCAGGAATCTTCCTTGCTCACCTCCCAAACAGCAGGGATTCCACGTGTGAGCCCAGCACACCCCAGGAGCTACTACACTTTCTTAAATTGGCCCAAGGACACCAAGGCTGGTAGTCCTCATTCTAATTGATTGAGTACACGTGTAAAGTGCTTTGAAATCTGTGAATGAAAGATCCGGGAAGAAAGGTCAGACTTATTTACTCTTGGTGAGTGGGTACATGGTAGGGGGGTGCTGTGATATGGCAAGGACTGCACTTTTTGTAATCATTGTCCAAGCCAAATCCTGGAGGAACATGAGGCCCTTTTAACAGAATGATAGGTAAGAGTCTTTGTCTCTTGTTAGAAAAAGGCACAGGTTCAGTCAATCTTGCCCATACAGCTTTGTGTACACCAAACAGCACCCTGTTGAGATTACAAAACAAGCACACATTCCTAGGAGGCGAGGGACAACTTAGTTTCTATCTGAGAGACAGCATCAGGTGGTCGCGGCAGCCTTGGTTTCCAAATCAGTGAGAGTGAATTTGAATAAGTCACTGGGTCCCTCTGAGCCTTACACCCCACTCCCCAAATGAAACAGGCTTGCCCAGTCTCTTAAGTTCTTGGCACACCAGAGGTGCTCAACCCGCATGAATCCCTGTAGCCTCTCTCCCATTGCTTTCCTGTCGCTCCACGAGGATTCCCAGTCCAGGTCCAACCTCTATAGGACTTCTGTCCTGCTGACCTGTGCCCAGTGAGAAAGATAAAGGCGAGAGAAGAAACTGAAAGAGTTAAAAAAGAAAACAAACCAACAAACCAACCCCATGGGCTAAACCCACAATCTGTGTAATTGTCCCTCCTCACGCACTGCAGTTTCTAGTCCAGGTTTTATGTTGCCCATCTGGGAACATTGTCAAAGCAAATGTTAGTTAAAATTTGTTTACTGAAGGACAGGTAGTTAAACATCATGTTGAGGTGAGAATATTGTTATGGTAAACCTAAAATAATTTCTCTCAAACCTTTATTGATAGAGGAAGACCTTGAAAGAAGTGTTGAAATGTGTCCGGGGGCAGTCGGGATTTTGCCCGTCAGTTCCTTTTACAGATCTGCGTTTTGATTCTTGTCTCTGTAGAGATTTCTCTCTTCAACAGTGCCCATGCATTTGAATTAAGGAAATCACAGTAACGTGTAGACCTGCACCTATCATTGTCAGTTGCTAGCTCGACAATGAGCTGGGTATTGCTGGGGCCCAAGCAGGCTGCTACCACTCAGAGAAAACCACCCTATCCAACATGCTAAATGAGGGCAAACATTCCACTAAGCAATTTTATCAAGTTTTTTTCTAACATCCAGTGTCTGCTATAGATCAGGACAAGAAAGTAAAAATAAAGGAGAATCAAACCTGGAAGAGGTCCTGGGTCTCCAAATGCAAATTTAGACTCAAACATTAAACAATGGAGATCTTCTAATCCTTCCACAAAGGCCCCAATTGCAAATCAGACGCTCTTGTGAGAGTGCTTTTTGCCTAACAAAGTTTTTAATGCAAAGAATTCCCCTAGGCAAATCATATTCTGTCTCTCTAGACTTCAGCTCCACCAAGGCCCATGAAGTCAGTTATATTCCCCATCTGTACAGTTAATCGGGCTTAAAACAAAAAATCAGTTTGTATCTGAGACCTACACAATGCAGACTTGGAAGCACAGAAGCCTACCGTGATTCCAGGGTTAAACAACCCCCGAAAAAGATGAAGTCCCATTCTGTCTGAATCCTTAATTCCCATCGAAGTTTATGGTATTTTGTTGAACAAGGCCGAAACCTTATGGCAAACCCAACACGTTTTAGCGCGACATAACATGCACCTGATAACCAATTCGAATATATCTAAATAATAGGAATGGAGAAAAACGCAGGAGGAAATATGGTGGATGTGTTTGTAGTGAATGAAGTTGAGCCGCTCAAAGATTCGTCCCATCCCAAGAGGAACCGACATTGCCAGGGTCTCAATTCCAACCTTTGCAGCCCACGCGCTCCCTGCGGAGCAGGCATACCAGGCAGAGGAGCTGTGGGCATGCTCAGCTCCGCCGGCTCCTTCTTCCCTGTGTGCAAAGCCTGCTGCCCAGGCCCTTGAGCAGGTCTCGTGAGTTTAAGTGGCGCTCCTGGGTAGAGACAGGAGGACACAGCTGGAATGCTACTGTAACAGGAGGGGCAGCTCCTGTGTTCTCTGGGGGAACGGGTGCTGCGCGCAGAGTGCTTGTGTGGGCTGGTCAAGGGGCACTAAAAAAGGGGTATAGCACACAGCTAAATACTTGCTGAGGCTGGGCACGGTGGCACACACGTGTGATCCCAGCACTCAGGAGGCTGGGGCAGGAGGAGCCTTGTGAGTTTGAGGCCAGAATGGGCTGGTAGTGAGACCTTGTTTCAAAGCAAAATAAAACAAAAACAAACAAACAAAAACCAAAAATGGAATCTTCTGTTTTATTTTTGGGATACTGGGGATTGAGCCCTGCCACTGAGCTACCTCCTCAGCCCTTTGTACTTTCGTTTGTTTTAGTCTTCTGCAGCTGTTTTTTAACTTCAGTCTCTAGTAATTTGAAGATTTCTTTTTTAACTTCAGAGCTTACCTCCAATCCGAGTTCCTCTATATATTTCTGCATTTGTTTGTTTACTTCAGATACTACGAATTCAGAGATTTCAGCTACATGATTCCCATTTTCTTGTATGGTAGTGTCTCCTGTATTTGTTTCAGGTGGGCTTGGGACCTGAGATTGCATTTTGTTCCTCGTCTGCATCATTCTGAGTAGCTGTGATCTTTGGTACAGGACTGCGTGCCTGCGGGTTGTTCCTTCAGACCGGGCTGTGGGGGTCAGCTGAGCTGCTTGTAGGCCGGGGGATGGGGGTCTCACTCACCTAGCGGGCCTGGCACTGGGTGATAGGCTACACTGGCGGTAGGCTGGCTGGTGGGCCTGGCGCTCTGATTGTTTTAGTCTTTTTGAGACAGGGTCTTACTCTGCAGCTCAGGCTGTCCTTCAGCTCACTCTGTGGCTCAGGCTGATCTTGAACTTGCAAATATTCTCCTGCCTCAGCCTCCCAGGTGCTGAGATTATAGGTGTGCCACCACCTTTGTAATTTTTGAGACAGGATCTCACTAAGGTAGCCAGGCTGACCTTCAACTTGTCACTCTCCTGCCTCAGCCTCTTTACCTGAGATTACAGGCCTCTGATATAATGTTACAGGTGGGGCCTTTCTTTGGTGAGAGTGGAACTGTACCTCAAAGATAGGAGCTTCTGTTAGATCCATGTACTATTTGAGTGCAGGTGGTGTCTCACTCTATGTAGCCCAGGCTGGCTCCAAACTTGCAGCCATCCTCCTGCTTCAGCCTCCCACATCCTCAGATTTTAGGCATGCACTACCATGCCTGGCCGTGCGCTATTTTTTACAGTTTACTTTTCTAGGACTGCTACTATCTTCTAAGCAGCAGAAGAGGTATCCAACTTGAAAGGCAGCAGGTCCTACGGGCACTTCACAACCACTGAGAGCTGGCCTCTCCTGTCTGCCTGACAAGCCCATCCAGGGGCCTGCAGCAGAAGGAGCCCTCTTAAAGCTCTTACAGTACGATTGTTAAACTTCTGTTATCCATTCTTAGCACACAGAACTTTGCTTTGGGAAGGAAGCACAAGGGATCATGTAAGTAAATGGATAAAAGAAATTTTCTTTTTCTCCGATTTTGGCTTTCCAGAGGACATGCCCACCCATCTCCTAATTATTTCTGTAGGTTGCTGACATTTACCTGCCTCCCCTAAAACACAACAGAGCCTTTCAGTAATTGAATCTTTCCAGAATCAAAACAGAGCATCACCTGGCAAGGGAGAATCCTTACTTGTGTACAGTGGCGCCTCTCTATAATCCTAACATTCAGGTAGTGGAGGCAGGAGGATCTCCAATTCAAGGCCAGCCTGGGTTACATAGCAAGTTCAGGGTTAGCCTGAGCTACCTAGAGAGTCCAGATCTCAAAAGAAACAGTCAGTCAAACACATAAAAAGAAGAGTCCTCGAAAGAGAGATGCTAGGTTTTTTTTTGGTTAAATATTCAGGTAATGATTGATTTTATTCAACTGAGTCCAGTAATGGGATATGCCATGGCCCAAAAAAGATTAAAGCTGTCATTGCGTTCCAGAAGTTCCTTTTTGCTGGGGGACCCAGACCCACAAGGCCTCTCACTATAGAAGAAGTAATGTTCAAGGAAAGATCCAGAGTGAGTAGTGTGGAGGAGTCTTTTAAAACCAAGACTCTAAGGGACACTGAGGCTCTTGTTAAGGACATACGGGTTTTTCCAGAAGCAGCATAGTCCAGCCCCACCAGCAAGGGCTCACTGGCTTTAGCGGACCTTGCGAGGGGGTGCGAGAGACATTAGCGCAGCCCATCCAGCTCAGCAGCGGCCACAGGGGACGCTGGCTGTGTAGCTGTGGGCTACAGCAACAGTGGGTACCAGGGGCCAGGGGAAGGAAGGGAGGAGAGGATCACCAGGAGGCAGGCCCAGGACGGCTGCCTGTGGGCGGGGCCTCCCCGAGGGCCTTTCCTTCCACCTCAGAGCTAAAAGCATAGATTGTGTTCGTGGCACAATGAACCACTTCATGGTTTCTTGACTGGCTGAAGAAGCAGGTGCAGGAAACTCGGCTTCCCCAGTCTTCCTTGACAAAGGAAAGAGCCCACTGGTGGAGACAGACCGTCTTGGGCTTCTGACTCTAAACAGGTTCACTGGGGGAAAAAAAAACCCCAAAAACCTGGATGTTAGCAAACCTTTCTGGGTTGTATCTGCGTTGCCTCTAGTCCTTCCTGCTCAGAGGACTGAAGATGAAAGTATTAGGAGGCCTTTTGAGTATGTCAGAAAGAATTCAAAATGGAAACAAAACAAGCTAGGCGCAGTATCACATGCTTGTGGTCCCAGAAGTTGTGAGGCCGAGGCAGGAGGATTATGAGTTTGAAACCAGCCTATATAGTGAATTGAAGGCCAGAGTGGACTACAGAATAAGACCTTTTCTCAAAAACACAAACACACAAAACAACAAATAAACAGTGGTGGAAATGGACCTGTAAAGGAGGCCTTAGTTTCTTTATCTGAATAATGGGTATGAGAGAAGAAAATCCTCTCCTGCCTCTTACTGAGGTAGTGAAGACTATAAACACTTCACAAAGCTTACAGCCCTGTGCAGAACTAAGTATTGTAGAATACCAGCAAAAAAACCAGTGACCTGAATTAGAGCGTCCCTGTCCCTGTGCAGAGAATGCCTTTTTTTTTTTAAGTTTATTTTATTTTCTTAAACCACATTACATATTTGTTTGTGTTATGGCCGGCTCAGCCTTCCCTAGGGGGCGGGGGGTGGTGCAGCATGTGGTGCCTGGGATCGAGCCGCGGTCACTGCGGTGGCCTAAACTTCCTGACGCAGGCGCTTTAGACCACTAAGCCATCTCACCAGCCCAAGAATGCCTTCTAATTGTGCCCCAGACACTCTGCTTTCATGGTTTGTGCAAATTTTCTTACCTCTCAGGCTTTTAGCAAGTGGGCCCAGGGGTTCTTCCAACTTCCTGCAGTTATTACCCATTGTAAAGGCTTTGAAGCGGGTATGTGTTAGAGCCCCAGAGTGCATTGGACCATGTGTCAAGGTTTGGCCACTGTGCTGTGACAGGCTGATCCTGTGTGACCAATGATCCAGATGACATAGGCAAGACGGGAATTGTAACCCGCTCGTCCTCCTGGCCTGGGGCGCGCAGACTGGATAGGTCTGAGTACTTGTCAGACCTTCATGGTGGTGCAGGCCTGTGATCCCAGAGCTCAGGAGGCCGAGGTAGGAGGATCTTTGACAGTCTGAGCCAGCCTGGGCTACGAGAGTTCAAGGCGAGGCTGAGCTGCATAGCAAGATCCTGTCTCAAAAAGACAAACAAACAAAAATAACAAAACTTCTACCAGGGGCTCGTGCTATCTCTTTGTCTCCTGTCAATCATCCACACATTGCTGCATAAAAAGCTACTTCTCTCTGAGTTTTGAGTCAGGGTGTTGCTTATAGTTTAGGATGGCCTTGAACTTATGGTGACCCTCCTGCGTCAGCCTCCTGGGCACTGAGACCACAGGCCCACACCACTACATCTGGTAGCTACTTCTCTTGCTTCCTGCTGTGCCTGGGTGATAACATGTAACACAGACTTTTCAAAAAATGTATTTGGCACAAGGTCTGCAGGATCTGCAGGGTCTCACGACACAGATCTAACTCGTAGTGATCCTCCTGTTTTCAGTCTCCCAAGTGCTGGGATTACAGGCGTGTGCCACCACACCCAGTCTCAAGCGCTGGCTCAGCATGCCCCAGGGGTGGGTCTGGCGTGGCATTCCGTGGCACTCCCGGAATCAAATCCTGGTCTCCCTGCATCTGCCTAAGCAGGCGCTTTAGTCTGCTGAGCTGTCTGGCCCTTGTAACACAAATATTGATAAGAAATATATGGTGCTATAACTATTGAGCTGCCTTGCTGAAAGCTGTTCTTTTAGGTGAACTCAGATAAGATCTCTAGGGAATCCCCTAAGAGAGAATTTACTTCTGGCTGTTATTCAACTGGGCTTCTAGTTCTTTTCTGCTTTTCCTTTAAGAACAAGTGCAGAAAGACCTTCGGGCGCACCCACTGCAACCTGCTGACTCATCCAGGTGCAGAGGAGACTAAAGCAATTCAAAAAAGTGATGCCCGTTTCAAGGGCTGAGAAGAAAACAATTAAAAAGGGGGACTCCAGGTGTACAGCCACACTCTCCTTGTCCCACCCACAGGCTCTAGCAGTGCTCATAGCCACCAGAAAGATTTCCTGGGTTTCTGCTAACATTTTAGCCTTCACCTCCCTGTTGTGACTGTGTGACCGGGGCACTGAGGCATCAGGTATTTCAAGATTGAAGAATGTACTCGTTTGACAAGAGATGGTGAGAAATGTACTTAGCATTCACTCTTCTGTTTACAGAAAAGTCTTCCAGAAGTTGGGTTCATTTCCAACTTTCATAGTTTCACTTAATGTAAAACTTAAAAAGACTTTTATTTTCATCCAGGGCTGTGATTTTGACAACTTTTTCATTTTCATGGGCAGAACATTCCGTGGAACATTCCACAGCCTACAGTGTGTAGACAATCGCGATGGTTTTATAGAAAATATTATTGAATGACTCTGCTGGCGAACAATGAATGATAGTTTCACAAACAACCTTTAGGAGGCAGACATAGCTTCAGTTTAGCCCTATAAAAACATGTCCATGTACAATGGCCTGTACAAGGTATTAAGAAAATACACAACTAAAATAAATACATAAAACATAATAGATAATAAATAAAATGACACAAAATAGAAACAAAAAAGTTTCGTGTGGGACTAGACAGTGCCTAGGACTGGTAGTGGAAGACGTATTTGTGGGGTGCAGGGGCATCTGGTCTACAAGTCTACCTTTTTAAAAAAATTTAAATTTAGGGGACCACCCGCTTGGAACTCCTCTTCCTATCCCTCTCTTGGACAAGAGCTTTCTTTCCCCCAATAAATCTATTCTGCTCATAAAAAAAATTAAATTTATTGGTTCAATGTAAGTATACATAATGACCACATTCACTGCAGGGAGTTTGTATCTGTACATAATTACAAATCCACCTTTGCATGGGTTTGCACTGAATAGCGTGAGAAGTCAGAACATATGCCGGATAGTTGACCCAGGCTGCTAAATTCAGATAATGCACAACAGGTATCACACCATGCTTGTTTTAATAGTTTTCCACCATGCCACCACTGGGTGTGGTAGCCCAGGCCTATAATCCTAGCACTGGGGAGGCTGAAGCAGGAGGACCCTTGTGAGTTTGAGACCAACATGGGCTACAAGGTGAGCTCAAGGCCTTGCGTAGTGAGACCCTGTCTCAATAAGAAAAACACAAACTTTTCCCCGTAGAGTTGCTTTCCTTACATGAAGATTGCACCTCTTGGGGCCAGCGAGATAGTCCAGCAGTCTAAAGTGCCTGCTAAGGCAAGCTTAGGCAACTGCAGGGACCACGGTTTGATCTCCTGCACTACAAGCTGCACCAGCCCCACCCCCATGGCAGGCTGAGCTGGCCATAATATAAATAAAGTTTAAAGATTGTACCCCTTGGGCTTCTTTACGTGAAAATTGATGCATAAAAATTGCTAACTTTGTGCTATCAAATACTATTTCATGTCTCTAAGAGAATAATTTTTGGTTTGGTTTGGTTTGGTTCTGAGACAGGGTCTCACTATGTAGCTCACTCTAGTCTTGAACTTGGTATGTATCCCAGGCTGCTTGCAAACTCACAGTAGTCCTCCTGCCTAAACCAGAATAAGGTGTGAAAGAAAACCATCCTCCCCCTCTAAACCAAAACAGGACTACAAGAGTCCAAAGGATATTTTGCCAGAAATAGAGGGGAACCGAGAATCTGTTGATGCACAGGAAGAACTATTGTTAAGCCTTTGTGTGTGTACACACATGAGCTAAAATCTAGGACATATAAAATTAAATGTCATAGGGAAAATATAATAAGCAGGCACCTCAATTATTAGGTGCTCGTTATTACACAGTGTAAATGACACTGCGACAGTGTAATGACAGTGTGCGGAGGCGTGCAGAGCTGATAGGCATGAGGGCGCATAGTTGGGCTACTGTGTGTGGTGAATAGTGTTTTGTCCAGTTACCTTGGGGGGAAAGCCTCCCTATTCAAACTAGATGCTGAAGCTTCCTTTTTTAAGTGTAGAACAAAGATGTGAAGTAATGTTTCTGCATGAAATCAGAAAAATATGAGATTTAAAGGGTCTTGACAGTTTATTCAGGATGCTTCTTCTGTTTTGGATAACAGTCAACAAAGATGCTACTGTTTGTACAAGGAATCATTTTCATACATTAACTATATGTCAGAAGGTGCTGAGTAAGAGGGAGAATATTAAGAATCTGAATTTACACGTTACAATGTAGGCAGCTTTAGTAACACAATTTTAATTGCTCTTCAGAATAAAGCCTAAGGGCCGGGGAGATAGCTCAGGGGCACAGTGTCTGCTTGGTAAGTGCAAGGTCCTGAGTTCGGTCCCCCATTTCGCAAAATAAATAAGTAAATAAATAAACAAAATAAATAAAAAAATAAAGCCTATTTTTTTTCCTTAATTCTTTGAAAAAGCTGTCTCTATACTTATTTCATGTATTTGAGAATTTCTGGAAACTAGACAAGAGGAAAACTTAAAGCTGAGAAAACCAGTATAGTAATTTTGTGTTTCCTGACAGCTTTTTCTCTTTTTAAAAAATTTTATCTTTTATTTATTATGGCTGACTCAGCCTGCCCTGGGGGTGGGGCTGGCGCAGCATGTGGTGCTGGGGATTGAACTGCAGTACCTGCAGTTGCCTAAGCTTGCCTAAGCAGGCGCTTTAGAATGCTGAGCCATCTCACCTGCCCCAAGCCTTTTCTCTTAATTGCTGTTTCTTCCATCCTACAGACACGTACACTTAAAATGCACACAACTGTAGTCGTACTGTTTCTAGTCATATATCCTGCTTTTTCCACTCCACATACCATGAGCATTTTCCATGTCATTAAATATGCTTTGAATATGTTCATGGCCACATAAAATTCCATCCTAATGATGCACCTGTTTTCTTTTACGTAAAGACACATGCCACATTTTTCCAGTCATGCTGAGACTCTTCAAAGCCAACGAAAACACTGCATTGAACCACCACCAGTCTCTTACAAATCTTTTACTTTTTTAAAATCCATTTATAAAATGTACTATGGTGTGAATACATTTCCGAATGCTACATATAAAGGATAGGTAAGAAGCTCTCTAAAGAAAATTCCCTGCCCAGTGGGGCGGCACACACCTGTAATCCCAGCACCTGGGAGGCTGAGCCTGAGGCCAGCCTGGGCTACGTGAAGTGCGATCTAGGCCAGCCTGAACTGCATATGGAAACCCAGTGTCAAAAAAAAAAGGAAACAAAATGCCAGTGAGCTCCTGCCTCTTTGAGGATCCGATTAGTCACTGACATCACTGCTGTGTCAACGAGTATCAGAAATGCTTTTCCATCTTGTAAGACAAATCATTCTACTGCAATGTCTTCAGCCATCTCAAAACAACTAAGAGTCTAATAATGGTCTTAAACTTTAACTTCAAAAACAAATAAATGCTACAAACTTACAGAAACACCATTTAAAAAATAAATTTAAAAAAATATGGAACACTTAATTTGCATTTGCACCTCAACCAGAGGCAGAGTCAAGGGCCATGCCAATTTCTGTATCCTTCTAATTTTAGTCTATGTGCTGCCTGAAAGGGAACAGTAAAAATTAAAGCTCTTTGTATTTATATTTTGGGGAGGGCCGTTCCGGGGCTCCAGCCCAGACTAAGGTGCACTCTGCCACCTAGCCCAAAACCCCATCCTTGAAATTGAATCTTTTACTTTGTCCCTCTATCTGTTCCTGTCTTTAAGTCAGAAAGATAAAGTTTTAAAATACTCTGCTAGAAACTCAACTCTAGGGTAACACATAAATTCTGCCTCTACTCCTCAGGAGGGCGCTGTGGAACTGTGTTCTCTGCCTCCCGAAGGCGCTTTTGTTAGTCAAATTTTGTGGCGAACTGCAAGGCCAGACCTCCACAGAGAGGCCTTCATATTTTCATTTATTTTTAATTAAAAGACAAACCATAGACTTTTCAAAAATGCAAAAGTAGAAATGAGTAAGGTTACTGATGAGCACATTCAAATTAAAACTGAGCAAACATATCACACTGTTTCTACCTGCAAAATCCCACTTAGGTAAGGAAACTGCTTCCAGGAAGGGTTTTTATGCACGTTTGTGACGGACAAACCCTGACCTGATAGCTTCATAATTTCCAATACTTGAAACGCTCAGCTGTTGATAGCACTGATTATAAAACCAAGTAGCTTAAAAAAAAAGTCCTTTATGACCTTTCAGTGTTTTTCACACGCCCCACACCTTAGTGTTTAAATTGAAATTCGTTACATGTTTCTCCAGGACAAAAAACCAACGAAATTGTTACTGAGATAAAATATTATAGGTTTATTTAAAACTTATTTCTCACCTTGAGTATGCAAAATACAAACTCCACAAAATGTTCATTTCTTTACTTCGTAGTTTACAAATATACAAAATAGAAGTTTGCTTAAATTTATATTACATATTTATTAAGGCAAGGAACTATATAGAAAAAACACATTTGTCCTGTTTAAGGCATACTTGGGAATAATCCATTGTACAAATTATTGCACATCTGAAACCACAGTGCATAACAGACTGTCTGCATAAACACGTTACAGAAGTAAACCAGGTATATTTACCCGACTTAGGTCATAAATGTAGATCGGAAGGCAAAAATAGATTTTCCTTGTCAAAGTATGCAGCAGTTTGAGAAGAACTTTGGCTTCCTCATTTGGTACCTTTAGAACCAAGACTCATCAAGCACCGTCACATA
>PVKN010017525.1:0-17290 GCA_004027915.1 Capromys pilorides | reverse complement strand
AAAAAAAAAAGACTAAAACATTCCTTGCCAGTCCTAACCAGATGCATTTATCTGCTGCCTCTTCCCATGAGCCAGATGTGGGTGCCTAAGCGCCCGCCTCTCCCCAAAGCCCGATTCCACTGGTGTGTGGGTGTTCTCTATGTGCAGCTATCTTCCCATGCCCCAAACATAACACAGCCGACTGCATGCACTTCCACATTGGGCCTACAACAGGCTTGCCCAGCCTCAGCACGGGGGTCACTAGGAACTGTGAAAGGCTTCATCACAGGTCGAGGAAGGCAGTAAGCCGCAGGGTGGCCAGCATCACCGCTGGCTTCCAGCAGTAAGTCTGGCTCTCCGAGCCTGTGGCAGCCAAAACACTTCCACCAGAGGGCAAATTGTACCAAGCACAAAGCACCCATCTAAAGCACAGCTACTTAGAAAACCTAATTGTACAAGGGATCCAGAGAACAAATTGGGCTGGGCTGTCTTGCAAACTGATCCAGACTTCAGGCCTAAAGAAAGAGAAACTGGCAATGGACGCCCATCAATTAATCTACAGTGGGCCAGTTCGCCCAGCGCCTATTTGCTCTTTGATTTTCATGGTTCATGAAGATGTCTGTCTGGAGAAGTCGCCAGTGGATTATTTTACCGGTCTGAACCTGATGACATTAGCACCTTGTTAAGTGACACAACAGAAAAGGCAGAAAGCTGAGACGGGTAGGAACAACCTCAAAGCTGACAGATTGAAACTGATGTCATTTATTGTGGACAGCAGGCACATTCTTTAATGCTCAAAGAATGGTTTTAAATTTTCCCTGCCAAATTCAGAAAAATACTTGGAGAAACAACCAACGCTCTGAAGGCCCAGGACTAGAAACTCCAAAAGGCCTTTCTACTGCCCACTCTGTGAGAATGCTAAGATGCTGCTGTAGTAGGTAGCATCTCCACCTGCCAGGCCACGGACCTGGGGTGCAGCCACACCCCATGTGAGCCTCACACGCCTTCAAGGTGTGCTAACCAGGGAGGCGGAGGAGAGCAAGGGGGTGGCTGAGGTTCCTCAGTGGCTGGCATCAACACATTCTGTGACTTTGGTGGGTTCCTCTTCCAGCATCCCTTCCAAGGTGACTAGACCAAGGAGTGGCACGATAGACTGTTTCCAACGAATCTAAGAAGAGCTTGAAATCTGAGGTCCCAACGTGACAAGTTACAGAGCAATTAAGCAGCAGAACCTGCTGTCTCTGTAGTCTGGGCTATCTCAGGCTGCCTCCTTGCCCAGGGTATGGCTAAGTCTCTCGGAAGTGGAACAGAAAGCGTCCTCTGTGCATCAGGGGTTCCCAGTACTGTCCTTCGAGGCTACACAGTCTCCTTCTGATAATACCCACCTGTCCTAATGCTGACCACAATAAACCCCCCCCCTTTTTTTTCGAAACAGCTAAATGACTCCTGCTATGTCTTTTAAAACATAACACCAGACACTGACCAAAAGTTCCAAAAAATTCATTTCCCCTGAAAGGCCTTGCAGCCTGAGAGGCACATACCGCTGACAGGTCTGTAGAGGATCCTGTAGCCCCTCACAGGCCCGGGCGGGGAATCCCAGGAGATGCGCAGCCGGTTGTACCATTCTTCTGAGACCCTTAAGTTTTGAGGGCCTGAAGATGGAGCTGGGCAGCAAAGAAAGGACGTAGTAAGAATTCACCAGTTTCCCTTTTTATGGGCTACAGAACCGTTAACAAAATTTAAGACATCTTCTCCATGGTTAAAGGCAGCTACCAATGCAAGTCTACCAGAACACACTGTGAGAAACCTTTCGTCTGCTTTTTACAATATTAAGTACAGGGAAAACTGTTCCTATGATAAAGCAGTTTTATCTGAAGTTTAGAAGTTCACTCAATGTCACATTGGTTCCCTTTTCTTCTTTTCTTTTTTTTAAGGCCAAGTCTCACTATGTAGTTTTTACTGGCCTCAAATTCACATCAGTCCTCCTGCTTCAGCCCCCCGAGTGCTAGGGTTACAGGTGTGCACAATCGCAATGGGCCTTCATCCAATTAAGCTCAAGAACACAATGGAATCGGATAGTGTTCATTATCAATTTCTGTCTATTCTACATGCATCAAAGAGCCCATGTCCCACAGAACTGAGGGTGCTGTTCACATAGTATTCATGGCGATAAGTGATCAAAGGCTGATAGGATTTTGTTTTTTATCTTCACATGATGAAAATATACTATATAAAACTTTGTGTTATTATTCATCAATTTTTAAATAAAAACATTAAAGTCCCAGGGCTGGCCAGATAGCTCAGCAGATTAAAGCACCTACTCAGGCAGACACAGGGACCTGGATTCGATCCCTGGCATGCAGTACCGGCCCCGCCTCAAGGGTGCACAGAGACAGTGACTGAGACGGGGTGTGGTGGTGCCTGCCTGTAATCCCAGGACTTGGGAGGCTGAAAACATTATGCATCTGATCTGTATAGTGAGACACTGTACTAAATATAAATAATAATAATGATAAATAATAATAGAAAATTTAAAAAAAATGAAAGTCCTTGGCAAGCAATCACGCATGCTGACAGATATGACCACCATTATCTGCTATTGATAGAATCACATATGCTGCAAGGCCACTTTTAAGCTAAGTAGAGCACCTACTGCCACTGAGACAGTTTTACTGAACAGAGATTGCGGTGCACAACGGCACTTAGGCAGCGGGATGGAAATTCTACTTCTATAGCAGAACTGTTTGTGTTAGGCAGATACTGATGCGTTTGTCTTCTTCGTTGTCTGTAGGTTTCAAAAAGCTCATGCAGTAACAAAATACTGAAATATGGTAGAAAGCCTAACATGTGGTCCGATGCACACACACAGTGTCTCTAGTGCCTATAACGAACAAGATCAAATGTGGACGACAGTGTCTTGGTGGAAGTGGAATGGTGCACAGAAATTCCCCAATGGCTCAGTCTTCCTTTCATACAAGGGCCCCAGAAAATCACTATAGTGACTCCAAGGGCTCCAAGGCTCAGGGTGCTCCTTAGTAAGGTTGCAGGCATGGCCAGTATCTGGGCAGAGGACACACAGTGGGCTGGGGGAGAAGCGACTGATCCCACAACCGCTCCGTGGGGAGAGCATGCCGAAACGTGCAACAGCAGTCTCAGACTCTGGGATGCGGAGCTGTCATTATGTGTGACAGCCTCAATGAAAAAGCCACACAGGAGTGCCCAGGCTCGAGTCGACCCTCACCACCACTCCATGCTGAGCCCATGTAACAACTATCGGTTATGATAGGTGAACCGTGTTTGTGGACATTTTGGATCCTTCTTCTACTGAGAAGTGGAGGCCGTGACTTTCTCTCTGAATCAGGGTTGTCTTGACCAATAGATGGCCACATAAATGACGAGACTCCCAGGTGGGAACCTGGGGCATCTGGGCTGTTCTGTTTTCTGCCTCCTGAGCTCAGAGTCCTGAGTCACTGGGAGAGAACTGAGCACTTACTAGAAACCCCATGCAGAAGTGTGGAGGCTTACGGGGAGAGAGAGACTCAGCTGCGGCCAGCTGTCACCATGCTTGTGGGTGACCCAGACGCCAGGGAATACTGCTGGGCCACTGTTCTAGTCAGGGTTTTACTAGAGGAATAGATATAATACGAGGAACAGATATAACACAAAATGTGCCAATCTGAGTCAGATGGGAAAGTGTGCTGAGAGCTACAACCACAAGTGCCATAGGGGTGGAGCCACATGGAGCTCAAAATCTGCCACAGATTGCTTTGGATGTTCCACATGGAACTATAGGACTTAATGTTTGCCCTGCTGGATTTTGGACCTTTTTTGGCCCCAGTGGTTTGCATCCTCCTGTGTATACCTTTTGGAATGGCAATGTTTATCTTGTGCCTTTGAATGTTCGATGTATGTAATTTTTCATTTGTGTAGGTGCTCACAGTTGAGAGTTTGCCTTGGATCTTGGAGGAAACTTGGGACTTGGACTTTTCAGCAATGCTGAAACTGTTGGGACTTTGGCAACTCTTAGAGATGGACTAAGCTGCCTTCTGCAGAAAATGATGTACATGAGTCTTTGGGGGTCCAGGGGCGAATGTTGTGGTTGTATCTAGTTGTCCCCCCAAAGCCTCATGTAATTCATGGGGCTGTCAAGTGTGAGGTTCCAGGGGCGGGGCTTGAGGGAGCGTGGCCAAGGGAGGTGTGAACCATTATACTGACAGTATGTGCTGTCAGAGTGCCCCCCCCCCACCACAGGTGGCGGTTTTGCAAGGAGGTATGGAGCACATCCTCCTGGACACAGCAGCGCCCCAGCCCCTCCTCCAGTCCCTATAAAGCAGGAGCAGCATCTTGAAACCTCCAGGAACTGTGAGCTAAATAAACCTTTCCTCCCCTAAGCTTGTGTGGTGGGTATTTGTCCCGGCAATGACAGAATAGTAACTAAAACAGCCACGCTCACCGATACTCGGGACAAAGTTTCCCAGCAAGCGCTAGCTGGTTTCCTGCACCTCACAATGGAGATATGAAAAGGCCGTGCAGTTCGGTTTCAGAGTAGGCTTTCTGCTAATGTAGCCAACCCTGAGGAATGACAACAGCTAAGCCTTCGGGTGCGCTAGCCAAGGGCTCACATGTATGCTCCCCTTAGGGTGATTACAGCCAAGTCATCCTGAACAACTCACTTAGGGCCCCTTCCAGGGCCACACTGGGTGGCTCTGGCCTGGCATGCTGGGTGAGTGGGTGCAGTGGAGCCCAGCCTCTCATGACACTTGCTCTCTAGGGGTGGGGTACAACGGAAGTGAAGAAGAGCACACCAGATTGTAAAGCGATGAACCACGAACAAACACAAACGGTGCAGTACTGCTGGACATGAGCTATGAGGCATGTAGTGTTTGGAAGGGAGGACAGAGGAGCAGACAGACGAATGTGTGGGACAGGAGATGCCTCCAGAGTGAGGCCTTTATTGGTGCAGGAGGCCTGCAAGTCCAGGAAGACACAAGAGAGAGCTTTAGCCTCGGGAGCTGAAGGGAGGCCAGGACCAGGACCGGCAGGATCCAGCTCATGTGGCCCCTGCGTCCCGTGGGGCGTGGGGAGGATATGGGGTTACTCTGCAGGCCAGTGAGAGCAACAGGAACTTTCATGACCTGAGGTTGTTTGCGTTCTGAAAGCTCCTCAGACGCTGCAAGACAAGGGCGAGCAAGGCAGCAGCGGGACCCTCAGCATCCAGGGAGACGGAGGCGTCTGGATGGAGTTGGACAGAAAGTGAACCAATGTGAAATGCATTCTAGTGACTCAGTGGGACTTGGGGTGGATCTCAACATGCTGGAGGAGAAAGCAGTTCTGAAGTCTCAGCTTTGACAGAAGAGAAACCTGAAGCTCAGAGTGGGAGGACCTGGTCCAGCCCTGCCACACGCGTATGTGCAGATGGACTCAAGCACAGATTTCTGTTTCGAGATCTTCTCTTGTTCCATCCCACAGGATCACACCATACCCCTCGTGCTGCATTCGAGCAGCGAGCACCATGGCGGCCAGCTCAGCTCTTGTTCCAAGGGAAAGGGCTGCACTTACAGGTTCTCCCGGGGGCAGAGACACTGACACCTTCTCCGTCTGAGTAGATGGGCGTCACGGTGACCTTGTATTCCGTAGCTGCAAGAAGGGGCTGCAACACGACGCTGCTCTGGCTCCCAGGCACCATGACCTGCACAGAGAAGCCAGGGACTGAGATCTCGATAGGAGCCCAGCCCCGCAGCCTGCAGCCTGAGCAGAGTTCCGCCCACTATGAAGCGCTGCAAGCAAGGAGAAGCTCCTGGCAGCAGCAAGGAAAGGCGGCACCCATGCAGAAGCATCTCTCAGGCATTCTCCTCACATGAGCCCTTGGGACGTAACCACTACCGCAGATGGCTGGGATGGGAAGCTCAGGCCCCAAGCAGTAGCCGTCTCTCAAACTCTTCTGGGACATGTAAAGCACCCGGAAGTCAGAATAATAGCTAGCTAGGCAGCAGGATCTAGGGTCTGGGGGTGTTTGTCCTGTATCCCAGACTGCTGCCTGCTGGCATTGGCCTCCATGTCCTCTTGCAAACTCAGGCCCCTGGCTTCCTCCATCAGAGATAACCTGAGCCTGGCATTGCATTCCTCCAGCAGGAAAGGCTGGTGGTGGGCCAGGAGCAACAGAACCACAGGCAGGGGCCAAGTTTTCAAACTAAAACATACTTACCAGCAACGCTAAAAAAGTGCTGCTGGTTTGTTTTTAAATTTCTGAAAAGAGATGTCTTCTGCAGTCTGAAAGCACCATCCCTGTCTGGAAAGGCTGCCAAAGAGTGATTTGCAGCAGAGGAGGGCAGGCACGCTGCCTAGACATGAGGGCCACATGCCACATGGCTGATGATGCCAACCTGGGTGTCCCGGAGGGGACAGCGAGGGCCTGAGAAGTACGTGTTACTGATGCTGAAGCAGCCAAGCTCTCTGCCTGTGCTCTGTAGCCAGCTGCCACGCGTCCCCCAACCACGCGGAGAAGTGGCTGGGGCCAGAGGGCTGCTCAGGTGTCAGGGGAGACCCAGCAGCTTTGGGGAGTCACAAGACTGGGACAGCTGGAGCAGCTTTCCATGCCAGGGCTGGGTGAAATGCCAGCAGGCCAAGGGCGGCGCCGTCTACTTCTGGATGATGGGAACCCATAAATCAGGGAGAAGGGGCTAAAAGCCTTAAGTTGAACCCTAAGCAGCTGTTGCTAAGATATTGCTAAGCTCTCAAAAGCAATGCTTTTAATATGAATAAAGAAGTCTGCATCAAGCGATTTCTATTAGATCCATAGAAGTGGCATCAAAACGCTCACGTTACATGGACGCATGGGCACAGGGTCCCTGGAAGCTCTCACACTAAAGGAGCCTGGCTGGGCCCAATGTGAGTTAGACTCCCTGGCATCCAGGCTACCCCGACTTGTTCATGCCATAGGGCAACTCCTTCTGGGTGTTCCTCTACACTAGAGCCTTCTGGGGCCAGGGCCCAACTGTCTGTCTAACAAACCACCCATGCTGTTATTCTTTAAAGAAGGGCATCTCTCCTACTGAGAAGCACACGCCTATAGCCAGCTGCAGTTAGCCCATGGAATACTCAACAACAATGCGACTGTTTTGGAGGGTTCACATCGGTCACTAGAAAGTCCTCGCTGCGTGCTGGAATACTGGCTTTGCTTATCTACCACACACTGTGTGACAGATGCTACTCTAAGCATTCAAACAGTCACCGTGTAATTTGCATCACACCTTCTGAGGTCCAGGGTGCCATCGCACTCATTTGACAGACGGGGAAACTGAGGACCACACAGCTCAGTAGAAGAGCGACACCCCAAACCCAGAAATCTGGCCGAGGCCTTGCTTTTAATACCTGCCCTCTATGCCCCATGAAGGAACTGCTCAAACCCTTTTGCTCTGCTGGAGTTTATCCCAAAGCATAAAGCATGACTCTCCTCCGGGCTGTGTGGAGCTCTTCCTGCTTGAGCCCTGCCCGTCTGAGCCAAGCAGAGCTAAAGGAATGCGCGGTCTCACTAACAACAGACACTGTAGGCCATGGCAGGTCTGTGAAGGATGCTCATGGCTCACTGGGATGTAAACCCAGACTGTTTTCAGAAATGCAATGTCAGGTCTGGCTCTGTGGTGACTCCAATGTCCCCAGAGCAGAAAGACCATCCGTGGCAAGCAGTCCCCTGCAGGAGAAGGTGTCCTGCAGCTCCAGGGGGTCCTTCTTAGGAGGTCCTGTTTCCTGACAATGGTTTCATACCAGCTATGGTGGGTGATGGGATGGTGCAGGCAGTGGTGGTGGTGACGGTGGAGGTGGTGATGGTGATTTTAATTCTTTCACTGCAGACCAATATTTGAATAAAATACAGTAAAAGCAAATCACTAGAAAAGTGACTAAGCCCTTGCACTGTCTCAGTAAAGTCAAAGTGACCACTGCTTTATCTTAGATCTGAACTGACTACAGAGGAGCCTGGGCAGCCCATAGAGGAGCCCCTCTGGAAAACACCCCACAACCCAGACCTCTGGTCATGGTAAAGATCTTGACACAAGACTAGAAACTGGGACTCCCAGCCAGTGTTTTACCAATGGAGGAGAGGCCAGCCTGCTCTGCTGGCAGGATCAAGGCAACGTCACTATTGTCAGCCTGCCATGTTCCAAGGAGAGGCAAAAGTCGATCTTCATAAGGTATTTACAAGCATTCAAAAGCCTTTCCTTGGAAATATGTGGTAGATTTGATTGTACCTAGAATGCAGATCAGTGCTTCACATAAGCTGACTGATCAAGTAAATGGCACTGCCCTTTTACAGTTTGACTTCCACCATCCTATGCAGAGGCTGTTGGCTGACTTCAATACTTCTGCTGTGCCCTGGTCGCATGTAAACATGACTGACTCTTAGGGCAAAGGAGAATTTGGGGAGATGGCAAGAGATGTCCCTCTGTCCTGGGCCATCTTCTTTCTTGCTTTTACAACATCTTATCCATCTTTTTTTTTTCTGCCATGCATCATTATTCGAAGATATCATTTGATATCTGTTCAACTTCAAAACTTCGGACGTTGGCCTAAGTTGACAGCTGACTGCCCCACCCTCATTTTATAATCTAAACTTAGAAGGAGCCCTCTCTACGTCCAGCAATAGCAATTCATTACATCTATAAGCAGTACTCACACTTAACAAAACATAGGTATAAATTCTGCACCAATGCACAGGTAAGTCCCTATAAATTCAGAAAATGCACACAGCTGGTGCACAAAAGCCCAGCGTAATTACCGTTCACTAAAAGATCTGAATATTTACAGAATTCTACGGAACTTTCTTTTGTACAGGCGAAACAAAAACAAACACTTCTTCACAGTAAGTTATTACCAAGAAACTTATCAGTATTTTTCACTTGTGTTAAAGGTTTAACTGGGGCAGACTAAGGCTTTTTAGTTTTTGCCCTTCATCTAGGTGCCCAAGCATTTCAAAAACAAGCAGTGCTAAATGAAAGAAACTGGCAAAGCGAACATTACCTAGAAACAACCCAAAGTAAATATTATTATAATTTTACCTTGCATAACTCAGAAATGCATGTGTGAGATTAAATTGTTACCCTTTCCAATTTAGCAGGAATAATTTGCCAAGTGGCTTAATGTGTTTCTTGGAACAAATAAAAAAAGAAAGAAAGAAAAAAAAAACCAGAAAGCAAATAAACCTCTTGGTTGGGACATTTCAAAGAGTTTCACTTTCAGGAACTAAATTACAACAGGAGGAAAATGATGGTAAAAATAAAACACACCAAATTAATTAAGTGGCATGCTTATGTACCATATTAGTATTTTTTAATTCGCCAGCTGTGATCACCTGTACTGGACAGTGAGAGTGAATCTGAAATCTAACCCAGTTTGCTGAAGTGTCCACTAACTTCCCCACGTTCTCCTAGGACAGCCGCAGGGGCCCTCACATCGGACGCGGCCTTGGCTTCGGCCTCTGTCTCACTCTCACGTTCCCTCCATCAGCTGGCAGCAAAGCGCTTGTCTGGAGCTGTCCTGGTGCACAACGGGCTATGTGTGTGCACTGCTTTCTTCCAGCAAAAGCTGTGCAAGACAGAAAGGGCCAGGACGCAGAGGCTGGTCTGGAGCAAGGGCAGACTGGGAGCCTCCTCTCTCAGGGCACCGAAGAGCGTGCGACAGGGAACAAAAGACGCAGCTGAGAAGCTGAGCAAGGCTGCGAGTACGCCTGTGGCTCATGATGGGAGGGACACGTTGCGTCCAGCTGAGGCGCGGAGCCGTCCAGTCTGACTGGACACATGCGTAGGGAACAACGCGGGTCCCAGACTAAAAAGGATGACAAGGCTACATGTACAAAGCCTGGAGGCCAGGATTACCAGATGGAAAAAAATACCACGCTGGAACTGCATGCCCTGCAAATGTGCACTAGCAGAAAGACAGACAGACAGGCAGGCAGACAGACAGACAGGCAGGCAGGCAGGCAGCCAGAAAGACAGACAGACAGACAGACAGGGAGGGAGGGAGGGAGGGAGGGAGGGAGGGAAAGAATGAATCATGTCAAAGAAAGTTGGCGGTGGGGGGAGGGGTAGCATAGGGGCACAGCTCCTGCCCCACAAGCACGAGGTTCTGGGTTCGATTCCTAATAGAAAAAAAGAAAGAAAGAAAGCTCAGCACACACAAGTCTAAATCTCTGGGGACAGAGACCCAAGGTGGAGAATAAAGGAGAAATGACTGTAAATCTGCTCAAAATGAGTGGATCTGAGTGAAGATCGTGGCTGCTAGTGGGTAACTACAGGTTGGGACCACTTCCGCCCGACGAAGACCTTCCGAGTGTTTCCCACTGGAAAGGCGAGGAGCTCGGGGTGGCGGAGCTGCTCCAGGAGAGCTCTCCACGGATCTGCGTGAGGGGTGCACGACGGACGCACCCAGGCCTGCTGCTGAGGCCCGCGGTGGCGCTGCTCTAACAAGCGGAAGGCAACCGCGAGGGGCCGGCGCGGGCCCCCTCAGCGTGCAGTGAGCGCTGCGGAGCAGAAGCCAGCGACACGGGGCCAGCAAGAAGCCAGCAGCGAAGCTCGGACCCAGAAAGGCCCCGGCTGGAGCGGGCACGCAGCAGCGCGCCGAGCAGAAGCGCCTGGCCGGCTCCCGGCGGGTGGGAGCTGGGAAAGCCCGCGCCTGCTGTACTGACCGTGCCTACCACCTCCTCGGCGGGGTCCCCTCGGGCCGTCAGGTAGGTCACCCTGAACTGTTCCACGTTGCTGTCGGAAATGTCCCACGACACCCGCAGGCTGGAGGGCGTCTCCTCATCGACGGCCAAGTTTCTGATTCCCGTCTGGAAAACTGGAACAAACACAACGAAAGGAGGGGCGGTCGCTGACTCATCGCGTGGCGCAGACGCTGCCCCGCTGACCAGAGCACCGCGGAGCGCAGCTGGCGACGCGGAGGCCACAGAGCCAGAGCAGCTCCACCCCGGCGTCCCTGGGGAGTCGAGACACCAGCCAGGAAGGCGCAGACATGGGCCGGGGGGATGCTCACAGGACCAGGCCCAGCGGCTTCAGATGATCGGCCCTGCGCCTCCGTGGTGAGCCCTAGGAGAGCGTGGGCATGGGAATCCGGGGAGTGGGCCTGGCCTCCAGCCCCGCACTGCCCACGCGCCCCACCCTCGCCGCCGCCGCGGCTGCTCCAACACTCAGGGCTCCGCACAGCTCTCGCCCACGCAGAAGCCGTCTCTCCCCAACCCCTGCCCCAGCTCCCGGTGTATGTGTTGACACGTCCGTTCTTCTCTTCCAATGCTCCCTCCTTTGTCCTATTTTTTTTCCTCTCTCCGCCCTGTCTGCCTTTTCTCCGTCCACATCCACTACCTCCAGTACATCTTTCTCTTCATTTATTGGCTGATGCATTCAGAAAAGATCACCACCGAACTCTTCCTACATTGTGTCACATTGTGTCAGGGCTTGGAGACAGTGGTTAGCTTTTAACAGGCACAGTAGAAGTGTCACTGATGAGGGAGGACACTGACATCTCCCTGGCCAAAGGAACAGAAGCGGACTTGAGGGTGAGGAGTTCTAGGTGGAAGGAGCGAATGGCGGAGGAGCAGGAACCCTGGCTGAGGCCAGGAAGAGAAGCAGAAGCTACCCAGGAAGACCTCAGTGCTACAGCAGAGCTTGGGGCTCAGGACAGACTGACTGTGAAGAGCAAGCGGATGGGACGGTCAGAGCCACTGCAGGGCTTCAGATAGAGCAATAGAAGATGGCACTCAGCTTTGTGTCACTGGCTGGCCCTGCAGATAGTTGAGAGGCGTGCGGCCGAGGCAGAGAGAGCTCAGCTGAGAGACAACAGCCGAGGCTGCTCCTCACAGAAATATCTGCCTGGACCATGAGGCGGACAGCGGAAGTCACTGAGACAAGAAAAGGCAAAGGGCCCGGAGAGGAAGCTGCCCTACCATGCTCGGAGACGCAAGCTGGAGTCCAAGACTGAGACAGACCCAGGAGATGGATGTCACAGTGGGGGGTGGCCAGGACCACCGATGCACACAGAGCCAGGGGAGAGCCTCAGGGCGCTTCGGGAGTGAAATGTGGCCTAGTCTGCAGGCCCTTCTCTAGTTAACAGTATAAAGAAATGAAACTGGAAGAACGCAGCTTCTCCCTCTCCATCAAATAGAAGCGAATGGGCTTCCACGCGTCCTTACCTGATGTTACAGGTGTGGTTGGTTCTATGGTTGTGGCTGATTCGGTCCAAAAACTGTCAACTAAAAACGAAACAAAAAAAGCATTGGCTATTTTGAGATTCTGTAAAAACAACTGCCCCACACATTCGCATACATCATTTGATAGCCTGTGAAAAGCTTTTCGCCTAAGTTGTCCTGCTTCTTTCCAAAGTAAATTCATCAGCAGTTGTAAGACTGAAAAATGAGCTAAATAAGGCAGACATATCTGCTCCACGATATGAAAACTGAAACCAAAAAAAGTTGAAGTTTCTCAGATGCTGGGCTTCCTGTAAACCACTGGATTCCATCCACCGAATTACCGAGCTCTCCAATTATTTTGAAATCCAGGCATAGCCATGGTAATCAAAGGAAATCAAACCGTGTGCAGACCAAGTTTCGAAAAGGCCGTCATCAAGACCACCAGGGTGGGCGGTGCGCTCCAGCAGGAAGAGCGGCCTGCATTCGCGCACGCGCTCTGGGCTGCAGCGAATGTGTCCCCCCACCCCCCCATCCCCCCCATTCCCCCCAGCTCCTGCGCACTCGCAGGCCATGCCACGCCCACCAGCGTGTCCACTGTGCCCACTCCGGCTCCCCAGGGACAGTCTGGGTCACGTGGGATGAGCTCTAAGTGGGACGCAGTGGCTCTAAGTCCCCGCCCCTTTGCTTTGATGGTGGACAACTGAAAAGGATGGCCCCGCTGAGGATAGCTCCACCCTCTCCCGGGCCCTGTGGCGCTGTCTCCATGTGTCACATAACTGTCTCCTAATAGACCTTCTGGGTACAATTTTGCGTCTCCACATCTGTTCCCAGGAACCCAATCTAAGAGAATTTAATACGTGCTTAAAACCTCGTATTTATTTATTTAAATAAAGGGATAAATCAATCAGTGGGTGCCAAGATCAACTTGGAAAATCCCAGTAACTCTTGAGCACCTTAGCCGTAGATTTCTGTTTGCCAGCATAATCGTGTGTAAGTTATTCTGCACATCCACCCATCCACTATCCATGCATGCATGCATCCCCCCCCACTTCAAGGAACATCGCACGGTTAACCTGTGCCCCAATAACGAACAAGACGGACTGGGCCAAGCCTTCACGGAGACAGTCTCGGCTAAGATGCTTTGCCTGTTGGTTTCATGGAAGGCAGAGACGTCTAAAGAATTCTGGGAGACAAAGTGAAGCAGAAGCCTCCATGGCCTAGGCTAACACCAGTGGCGAGACCCGGTGAAAGAAGCCGGCCTCGCGGTGGAGGGGGCCTGCCGAGGCCCAGGCTGGCAGGGAGACTTACGCGTGGTCCCCACAGCGGTCACCACCTCGCTCTCGCTGCCGTCCTCGAGCACGGCCAGGAGCGAAACTTCGTACTCGGTGCCAGGATCCAGGCCCTGGATGACGTAGGAGTCCTGCTCTTCTTTCAGGGCCACCTGGAAAGAATTTGTGCTTGGTAATTAGGTTCGTGTAACAAAAGTGAGGTGGGAAGTCAAAAGGTGCAGAAGTAAAAGGGAAAATGTTATTCCGAGCAGAAGCGAGAAATGATGGAGCATAGCAAACTCTCAACTAAAATCAATAGTAAAATCAGACTCAAAATCATTCTTTTTTTTTTTTTTTGTATTTTTGAGACAGGGTCTCGCTATTCAGCTCAGGTTGGCCTTGAGCTCACTTTGTAGCCTTCGGAGTGCTGGGACTACAGGCATGGACTACCATGCATGACTCAAAACACATTTATTTTCATTCTCTCAGCAGATAGGTTATTAATATTGCAAAAGCAGCATCTTGAGGTGCTATCAAATGGTATTCAAGAAAGTCAAAGAATCTGGTGAGATATTTAATTAACGTCCCAGTAGCCATATATTTTATTCTTCAAAAGACACAGCTGGCATCTATGAAAGTCCAGTAAATGTTCATCGTGTCTGGAAGTCCCCAGGCGGCTGCGGCAGGCCTGCTCTCCCAGCCAGCCAGCTGCCCGCCGCGGACATGAGACCCACCTCTCCGGTCTTCCCGCCGTACACGGGGATCCACATCAGCTTGTGCGGCCCCTCCTCGGCTGAGAGCGGGTGCCAGGTCACTCGGAAGCTGTCTGTCTTCACCTCATCAATTTCCAAGTACTGCTGGGCTGGGACGTCCTCTGTCAGCCCAGGAAGGAAATTGAGTTAGGAAACGAGAAGGGAAGGAGCCAAACGCCAGCCGGGTACCCCGCAGGAGGGACTCGGGAGGAGACCCTCGCTGTTGGCCAACCGCGGAAGGCAAAGGCTGCTGGTCAGGCCAGGGCAGGCTGACAGCTTAAATCAGGAAACCCGCGGAAATCAGATGTGCAAGGCTTTCCAGAACTTACAGAACCCTCAGCTTGTTTCCTTGGATCTTTTCATGGAGAAGGGTAAGTAAAAACGCCATAGTCGTTATTTTATCAAGCTATTAGATTACAAATATTTTGAGGAAATTAACAGAGACTGGAAAAATGGTGCCGTCGGCTCTCCTGGCTTAGCGGCTGATCCCTCCCTGGGGGACATGAAGCCTGCCTGGGAAGGACTTCCCTGTTTCGAGTCTCACGTCATGCGGCGTCACCAGAGTGCACTTTCATTTGGGAAACGCCCGGCTACTCGCAGTTCACGCACTGTGCAGGTGGAGGAGGGGAAGCACGACTCCAGCTGCACCCCAAGTAACTGTTTCTGGTGTTCATTTTATTATTTGAGACGAGAGATTTTAAAACTCTGAAAGGACACCCTGAGAATCCCACCCTGGGGGACTTTGGAAATCTCTGGATTCGTCTGGACTCATCATTTCTCAGTCCAAACTCTTCTTTCTAAACGACGTTCTCCTCTCCACCTCTTAGAACTGGACCGCATCCCAGGGCGGTCAGAAGGTTCGGAAAGCAAATGACCGACTGGTGGCCACCAAGAAATTGGCACGTGCTGGGTCCACACAGAAAGGGGAGATATTGTGTCCACACCTTCTGAATTGTGTTAGTACTTAAACACCTTTATTACTGTAAGACTTCAGGCTGCACCAGGCCATGGTACTGGCTGGAGAATGACATATTACACAGTATGAAACTGTCTTTTTGTGTTCAAACACTGTTGGATATCAGCAGCTTTCAGAGTCCAGCTTAACTCACACATACGTGAACGGAAGGTCACAGGAAGTTTACTTCGAGGAGTAAAAGAAGTCGGAGATTATGAAGAGCGTGATGCAGTTTTTAAAAACTTAGACTGTTTGCGTTTAGATGGACTATTCAGCCAGAACATGAGCTAGTTATCTAACTGCTTTTTAATGATATGGATGTATGTATGTATGTATGTATGTATGTATGTATAGAACTGGGAACTAAACCCAGGACCTTTGCACTGAGCTCCAATCTCAGTCTTCCCTTTTTAAGAAAAAAAGAAAAAAAAAGTTTGGGATTTTAATTTTATATTTCTTTCTTTAAAAAAAAAAATTTATTTATTTATGTTATGGTCAGCTCAGCCTGCCCTGAGGATGGGGCTGGCAGCATGTGGTGCTGGGGATCGAACCACAGTCCCTACAGTTGCCTAAGCTTTCCTAAGCAGGAGCTTTAGACTGCTGAACCATCTCGCTGGCCCAATCCCTTTTTTTTTTTTATTTTGAGACAGAGTTATGCTAAGTCCCTGAACTTCCCAGGCTGGGCTCCCATTTATGATGCTCCTGCCTCAATCTCCCAGAATTCTGGAATCACAGGCATGGACTACCAACCCTCGCTTGTTAATATTTTAAAATTAAACTGTGATCTCTTCAAAAATCACCACCAAAGAAGCTGTTGCCAGTTTTGGCTTCTGCACACTTCTGCTCTAGAGCTTTCAAGGAATACCAAAGCCTACCTGTGGTGAACGTTCCGGCCAGAGGCAAAGACTGCCCTTCCTCGTAGATGGAGAAAATGGCAATGGAGTACTCAGTGAGCGGGGTCAGGCCCTTCAGAGGGAACGTGGTGACAGGGTCGACCTCCACCTGCAGGAGAGAGGGGCCGTGGTAGCTGCACCCAGTGCACCACTAACACGGGTCGCTGCTATCTGTAGCACATGTGGCAGAGAGGAGACATAGGAATGCTCAAAGTAAACTACTAAATTATAGAAAGCTCACGTATAGACGTTTTGAATCTTCCACCCTTCCATGGTGACAGTGGATGAGGTGAGGACTGACACTTCCAAGTGACCCGGCACCTGCTCTCAGCTGAACAGCACAGTGCAAGCTGATGTGCCCAGTTCCTCCCCAGGACAATTCTGTAGCCAGTGCTGGAGAAGCCAGCGCCCCCAGCACTCTCTGCCCCAGCTGAGATACCAGTCGGGAACGAAGTCACCCGGGCAGCTCCCACCCAGGCACTCCTAGGAGATGTGACACCTCAGCCAACGGCACACGTGGGGCCGAGAGTGCCCCTACAGCTGGGCTCGAACTGCAGGGCCACGCTTCCCACCCCATCACGCACACAGCAGGCCCCCTGGGAGTCTGTGCATCCTCGGCGCAGAGGCAGAGGAGTCTGCAGGTCCTTCCTCACATGCGCTGACCTGGGCCGGCCATCGCTCCCTCAGTCCTCGCCACAGCACTGCGGGTAGCTGGCCGCTGCCCCTGGCTCAAGGGCATGCAAGCTAGGGTCTCGGCCCAGAGGAAACCAGCTAGGACCTCGGACCTAGGCCCAGGTGTGTCAGATTTTAAGTCCTAGTCTCTTAGACACTTTTAACAACATGGTTTCATTATTTAAACTCATAGAAAACATAAGCTGACACTTAAACTATGACTAAAACATACTGTGCAAAACTGTGTGTTATGGTTTATATCTAGTTGTCCCCCGCCCAAGCCTCATATAAATCACGGGGCTGTCCAGTGCATGGCTGGAGGAATGGGGTGGGGGTGGGGGGCCTTGAGGGGTGGGGCCAGAGATGCAAGAACCATTAAGCTGACAGCATGTGCCTCCCCTGCCCCCAGGCCTGCTGGCCTCTCTTGAAGATAATGGGGTGCCACAGTATCTCAAGGTCCTAATGTGTAATTCAGGCTGCTTTAAGCTATGAAACCTCCAGTAACTGTGAGCTAAATAAACCTTTCCTTGCCTAAGCTTGCGTGTTGGATATTTGTCCCAGCAAGGAGAGAAGAGTAACTCAGACACTGTATTTAC
>PVKN010017524.1:6484-17385 GCA_004027915.1 Capromys pilorides | reverse complement strand
CACTGCCCCTGCCCCCAGGCATGCTGAGCTGGCCACTGAGTCAGGGTGTGGTGGCGCATGCCTGTAACCCTAGCACTGGAGCAGCTGAAATCAAGAGGATCACCACAAAACTGAGCTGCATAGTGAGACCCAGTACCAAATAAATAAACAAACAAACAAATACAATAAAGGAGGCTGGATATGTAGTTTAGTGGTAGAACACTTGCCTAGCATTCCCAAGCCCTGGATTCAATCATCAGTACCACAAAAACAAATAAGAACAAAACCGACAAGAGGGATTTGCTCATTTATTGTGTCTTTAACTGCGGAGATCCTGATCAGGGCCAGGGTCTGTGCAAAGCCCTAGATATTACCACTTAGTCTGTAAGAGGAGCTGTTTGGAGAAAAATGAGAGGTAAGCCCCAGGAAGGAGGGTCAGTTTTCATGGGTTACTAGGTCCATCTTTGGAGCCTAGTACTTGTCCCAGTAGAGCTTTGGCTCCCAGTCTCAAAGGCTTTGTCATCAGGCACCCTGAGCTCTACATGAGGTAAGGCATAAAACTCTTTTACATCCCAAACTAGGGGTGTAATCCTATGCTTTGTTCTCCTGGCCCAGCCCCGCTTTCTACACCACCAGCTTATGGGCATTTCTGTCCTTTGTGCCCATGCAGACTTCATCCTTTCGCTGCACCCTGGTATCATCACTCCCGCAGGCCATATGGTCATAAAGAGGAAGGGAGAACATGCTGCCATTGTTTAAGCCTCAAGAATCTTCTCACTTTGTGAATCAGTGTGTTTTTGAAATTATCCATGCTGCACTTCAATTTTTCAACTGCCAGTGGACTTCCATCCCATCATAAATAATTATTTTCAAGTTGTTTTGTATTCCCCAGGCTACCTCTAGGAGACATTTGAGATCCTCTGTAGCTGAACCACAGTCCCCTGTGGGTCCTTGATTCAGAGTGGGCGACACCACTATGGGACCCTGGGCAGCCTAGCTCTGGCCTGCACCACCCACCACACACTCCAGGTGGTTGTCAAGGACTTGAGGCCTCAGGAGAGCACAGTGGGGGCCGCTCTTGGTGGCCCAGTCCCAACGGTCCTCCAGGTTCCAGGCTGGCAGGCAGCTTTCCCTGCATTCCCTGTTTGCACCTTCATCTTAGTGTTTTTCCTGACAGTTTGGGGGTTGGTCACCTCTGTAACAGCAACAATGGGTCCTAGATACAAGCATTTATTGAGCACCTACTGGGTTCCAAGCTCCACAACTGGATTATTAATGCAATAAGATGACAAGGTAGCCACTATTACTATCCCTAGTTTCAAAGGAGGAAACTGAGGCAGGAGAGGTTGTGATACTTTAACCTGCTCTCCACCCTGCCCTGCACATACATATAATCAAGCCTGAGACAGATTTGAATCCGGTCACCAGGCTCCAGGACCAGGTTCTCACAAGTTCTGGCTGCTGTTCAAGGTGCCTACCTACTGCTAGTTGTAAATGCCTCCAGGGGCTTGCCAGGCCCCCATTGCTCTGCTGCTCCAGTACCTTCCTCTGTCTCTTTCACCCTCTGTGTCCCTGAAGACAGACATGTCTCATTGCCCCAACCTGAGGCTTTCTGCCAAGGATCTGATTTCACCTTATTCCCACTGTGTTCCCCACAGATGTTCCAGAACAAATCAATTCTTATCATTTTGGCTCCCCTCTGTAGCATTGTTTGAAAGTCAAAATAAGGCATTTCTATGACGTTCAGCCGGCTGTTCTGTGTGATGGCCCTTCCATCCTAGAACCATGGCCTTGTCTGTAACCTTGCAGAGGAGCGTCCCTCACCCAGCATTGGTGAACACTTCTGTGACTTATTTGAAGGCAAGATTGGCCAAATTTCAGGACTATGCCAAGATTCAGCTGGTTCCTACAACTCCTGCTGAGATGGCTACAGCTATTCAGGACCTGAAGAAAATAGTCAGTGGTGCTCAAACTGGTAGCTTCAAGTAGCTCACAGTTAAGGAAGCTGTGCCAAATGGTCTGCTGGCCACTGAAGTGTAGATGTTGTTTTATATCAGAGTGGCATCATTGGGCTGGGGAGATACCTTGGTGCCTGCCTGGCAAGCTCGAAAACCTGGGTTCAATCCCTAGTACCACATGCTCACTGCAAGTCTGAGGTGCATAGCAAGATCCTGTACCAAGAAGGCCAGCCACATAGCTCAGTGGACTAAAGCACCTGCTTAGGCAGAGCGCAGCGGCTGGGATTGAATACCCAGGCTGCTGTACAGGCCCCACCCTTAGGGTGCACTGAGAAGGCTATTAAGATTGGGTGAGGTGGTTGAGTACCTGTAATCCCAGGACTTGGAAGGCTAAAAACAGGAGAATCACTATGAGTCTGATCTATGTAGTGAGACCCTGTAGACCCTGTACTAAATACTTAAAAAACACCCTGAACCAAAAAAAAAAAGATTTTTTAAAAAAGAAAGAATGGCATCATTGGCTACAATATTCAAAATGAATCTTTAATCGAGTGTGGTGATACATATCTATAATCCCAGCAGTGCAAGGTTGAGGCAGGAGGATTGCTGTGAGTTCCATGAAGGCCAGTTGGGGCTGCATAAAATATAAGGCCAGGCTGAACTGAACTACATAGTGAGATCCTGTCTCAAAAACAAACAACAGGGGGGCCGGCGAGTTGGTTCAGTGGTCTAAAGCGCCTGCTTAGGAGGGCTCAGGCAACTGAGGGGACTGCAGTTCGATCCCCGGCACCACATGCTGCGCCGGCGCCACCACCAGGGCGGGCTGAGCCAGCCACAAAATGAATAAATAAAGAAACAAAACAAGCAAACAAATAAATAAATAAATAAAATTTTAAAAAAACAAACAACAGGGCTGGGGAGATAGCTCAGTAGTGCTTGCCTGGCAAGCACAGGGTACTGAATTCAACCCCAGGTATCGCAACAACAACAACAAAAACACTCCCAAGTGCTAGGATTATAGGGGATGTGGCATCATGTCCAGCTTCTAGAAGATACTCTTTTTTTTTACTTTTTGACACAGTCTTGCTATGTAGTTTGGGCTGACCTTGAATTCACTAAGTAGCCTAGGCTGTTTTTTTTTTTTTTTATGGCCGGCTCAGGCTGCTCTGGGGGTGGAGCTGGCACAGCATGTGGGGCCAAGGATCAAACTGCAGTGGCTGTGGTTGCCTAAGCTTGCCTAAGCAGGTGCTTTAAACTCCAGAGCCATCTCACAGGCCCCTAGACTGGTCTTGAACTCCAGAAATCCTCCTGTTTCTGTCTCATTAGTGCTGGGATAACAGTGCTGTGTCACTACACCTGACCTCTAGAAAGCCTCTGTGTGTGTGTGTGTGTGTGTGTGTGTGTGTGTGTCTTTTTTGATGCAGGGTCTCCCTATGCGACTCAGGCTGGCCTTGAGTTTGCTTTGTAGCCCAGGCTGGTATTGAATTCACAAGGATCCCTCTGCTCCAGGCTCCTGAATGCTGGGATTACAGGTGTGAGCCTGGCCCTAGGAAGCATTTTAAAAATAATCCCCCAGGAGGGCTAGTGAGATAGCTCATGGGACTAAGCATCTGCTTAAACAAGTGCAGGGACAGGGGTTTAATCCCTGACATCACATGCCACACTGGCCCTGCCCCTGGGTGTGCTGAGCTGGCCATTGAATCCAGGTGCATCACCAAGGGAGGCAACGAGTCAGGGTATGGTGACGCAGGCCTGTAATCCCAGTGCTGTGGAGGCCAAAAGCAGGAGGATCACTAAGAGTCAGAGCTGCATAAGATTTTTGTTGTGGAACCTAAAAGCTGCTCCAAGAACAGCTTGGTTGCTGAAGGAGGGAGCCAGATTATTTTGAGGGTTCGATTTACCTTAGGATGGGGTGTGAGGTCAGGAAAAATTGCTTTAGGTCCTATTCTTTGGTAGAGGGCTATTAAACACAGGTTGTCCTGGAAGAATGTTTGAAGGGTCTGCTCAGACTAGGACCATTTTATTTGTTTGTTTGTTTATTTATGCACTTGCCAGGCAGGCACTTAAGCTGCTGAGCTTTCTCCCCAGCCCCATACGAGGACCCTGCTGAGCTGTCTCCCCAGCCCCACATGAGGACCATTTTAATGGAGTCCTGAAGGATGGCGTTTACTAGATAGAGAGGAAAATGAATGATGTTCTTAGCACAGAAGTGGGCAAATCACAGGTTGTTGGTTAAGATCAAAATAAATGCGATTGACTGGCAAAATGGTGGTGGTGGGGCTGGGGAGATAGCTCAGTGGTATAAGTGCCTATCTGGCAAACACAAGGTCCTGAGTTTGATACCCAGTACCACAAACAAAGAATAGTGGTGGTGAGGAGATCCATGACCAGGAAGAAGGTAATTGGATGGTGGTCAGTGGTGGGTGGGAACTGAGGGTGCAGAATGGGCTGCCTCTTTATCTTGGAGGTATTGGGGGAACCACTAACCCCTTCAGGGAGTGCTTGAGGTAGCCAGACTTGAGGTTTCCAAGCATCATTGGTTGGTGGGTCAGTTCTTAGAGATGAAACACAGGAGGGAGGGGAGGTCTTGAATATTGTCCAGGGTTCCAATTAAACCCTCTGTTACCCCACTGGAACTGGATCAGGCTCCTCTAATCTCTGCTAGAGTCCTACTTGTTGGACCTTAGGACAAAGGAGTACCGCCCCCTCATCCTGTGCCCTGAGGCCAGTGGTTCTAGGGTTACCTCCCTGGAAGCTCCATGGGGGAAGCAGGGATGATCCCAGTGGGGCCTCAAGAGCAGTTCCAGCCAGCGTCTATTCAATGAGATTCTCCTAGAAGCCCCCGCCCCTAGCCCAGTAGGTACTGTAGGGGCGGGCCTGGGCGGGGCCACCCAGCGAGCGGTTATAGTCGGACCCCGGGAGACCAACTACGGTCCGGTATCTTGCGCCCGCTCACGGACGACCAGATCACCAGGTCCGCAGCCTTGCGCACAGATCAAACCGAATCAGTTGTTGGCCCGCCGGGCGGCGATAGACGTGAGCGCTCTGGCGCTGAGCCAGATGGTTCGAGCCCCGGGGCGGGGGGCTCTTGGGCGCGGGCGGCTGCTTGGGGTGCTACTGTTTCTGCTTCTGCTGCCGCCACCCGCAGGCTCTTGGTACAAGCACGTGGCGAGTCCCCGCTACCACACAGTGGGCCGCGCAGCCGGTCTGCTCATGGGGTTGCGCCGCTCGCCCTATCTGTGGCGCCGCGCGCTGCTCCCGGCCGCAGATCCCCCAGCCTGGAACGCCCTGGCACCTCGCCCCGCAGCCCGCAACGCTCTCCTCCTGCTTCCCTCGGAGGTGCAGGAGCTGTGGGAGGCGCGACACTGGCGCCCCAAAACTGGGTTCCCAATACGTGCCCCTCGGAGTCCACCCACCCCGGAGCTCGAGCCGAGGCTGGGCATCCATTCCTGGACCTCAGCGGAGTCAGCCAGGTAAGTGTGTGACAGAGGGGGTGGGGGAAGGGAGGGAGGGAGGGAGAGAGAGGGAGGGAGGGAGAGACAGCATAGACGGCAGGAGGCAAAAGGGCTTGGAAATTTGATAGAAATGTGATCTGGCAACCCCACCCCATGCCTAACTCCCTGCTGCGACCATGTTTCCCTGGGGCTTCCAGGAAGACTTTCCGCGGCAGTATCCTGCTCCTGAAGCCTGGGAGCAGCGATCACCTCCCTTCCCGGAGTCCTGCTGTGTTTTCTGGAGCCTTTGGAGAGAAGTCTACGTCTTCAACCCGGTCAATGGCCCTGGAGCGAAAGACCTTCACCAGTCCCGCTTGGCTCCTGGACCACCCTGAGAACGTTAACTGCCCGCGTTGGCCCTGCACATGACCAGGAGCGGTTGCTGCTTCTAGGGCGTGCAACTCTCTGCTCTGGCCCATGCCTGGTATTTTGGTCAATAAAATCAGCCTGATGCCTGCGCCTCCGCGTGTAACCCTCTTCCTCTCCGATGTGTACTTTACATCTACCTTCAGGGAGCGCATAGCTTCGCCCACGCCCTGGCAAATGTCAAGAGCCCCTTTCTTCACCAGGCAAAGGTGGTGGCTGCTCGCCAGCTGCAAAAATCTATGTCACTGCTGGGCAGATTGGGAAGCAAAGCAAAGATGCTACTGGGTCTAGGTCCCTTCCTCCACCAGTGATACCACTCTTGAATAGAAGAGTCATTAGACCAGACCCCAGGGACAGATAACTGATCCTCTGAACACCTATGGGGGAAGGGATGAGGCAGATCCCATGTTCTTTCCTATCTGCTGAAGTATAAGGGAAGGTGAACCTAGCTTGAGAGCTCTGCTTTCAACATGGGCAGCAAACTCAGATGTTTGCCCATTTCCCAGCATCAGTTTTAACCTTGAGCCCCTCCCTTTCCTCAGCCAAAGTCTTCTGGAGAGTTATTAGGAACCATCAAGCTCATTTCTCCCCACTGTGCTCTCCTCTAAGGAAGAGGGCGCCTCACCCAAGCACCTCATGCCTCAAGTAAACCCTCCACCTTTTATGTGCCTCTGCAATTCCAGCCATTGGCACAAGCCTCAACACAAATGTTCTCTGCCCTTTTGAGTTAAGAAAGATCTCGCTCTAGGTGGGTTCCCTGCAGCAGCTCCCCCACACCCCCATAAATGTCTGGGTTCCTCCACTGTCCTGCATCCTCTTCAATCAGCTTCATTGGTGCAGCTTTTTTTCGGGGGAGGGTGTTGGTGGTGGGAATTGGACCCAGGACCTCATACATACTGGACAAGAGCTTTACCACTGACTTACATCCCTGCCTTTTAACTAGTATCAGTCTGGCCTCCAACTACCACAGTGGCCCTGCATCTCAAGCTGCATGTATAGTTCACTTTGCCTTGGAGCCATGAGCCTTTGGAGGCCTCCTTTGACCATGTTGTGGGGCCTTCCCTGGGACCAGCTACTTCTGTCACCTCATTCTGACAGTGTATTCTGACCCTGACCTCAAGTGTGGTTGCTATTTTTTATTCCACTTTCCAATTTTTTTTCCCCTCAATACCAGGGATTGAATTTGGGACCTTGAGCTTGCCAGGCAGGCGCTTATGTCACTGAACTATCTCCCCAGCCCTTCACCTCTCAATTCTTATGCACCCCTAAATTTATTCCCTTCACTTCACCCCACTCTTTTACAGGTTCTAAGCTGGGAGAAAGGGAGGTCATGACTCCCTTAAGCGGATCTCTTCTCCCTCTAAGCCCACTCTTCTATTCCTGCCCCTGGTCCTCACCAATCCTGACCTTTTAAGACATGGGTATCACCAGGTATGGTGGTATACACCTATAATCCTATAATCCTGCAGGCTGAGACAAGAGGCTCGTTGAAAGTTGAGGCCATCTGGTGTTACATAGTCAGTTCAGGCCAGCCTGAACTATATAACGAGACAGTTTCAAAAAACAAACAAATCCTAACAAGTGTATTTCCTGACCTTATCACTGCCATTACACAGTACATCATGGACCTCCAATGTATATGACCCCTAACTGTTAGCCCTGTGCCAAGAGTCATGGCACCCTGTGCTTCCTTACCTTCTGCTCTCACCTGCAGGACCTCTGGACAAGATTCTTTGCTTTTTTTTTTTTTAGCCAGGGTTTCACTACGTCGTAGTTCAGGCTAGCCTTGAATTTACTTTGTAACCCAGGCTGGCTTTCAACTCACCTTGATCCTCTTGCCTTGGCCTCCTGAGTGCTGGCATCACAGGTGCATGCCACCATGCCCACCCTAAGCAAGATTTTTGAACCATCCGGAGCTCCCAATCTGAAGGATGTCTGCAGGACCCCCAGCTAAGCTGCCTTGCTTGGCAAAGGTACACAAATTCCTATTTTCCTGGGCTGCAGAGATATTTACCCAGTTTTTGACAGTGCCTGGTGCCAAGTATTCTTCAAATATTTGCTCATGTGGGGCTGGGGAGATAGCTCCATGGCACAAGTGCCTGCTTGGCGAGTGTGAGGTTGTGTGTTCGAACCCTGGTCCCACAAAAAAAGAAAAAAAAAAGCAAATATTTGCTCACGAGTGCTGAGACCCTTAGTAAAGTTGCTTGGTTATATCCTGGCCCAGAGTGGTGGATGCTGGTGTCCAAGGTGAGGAGGTAGAACCAATTAACAGTTCAGAACTCCTCCTGGCACACATTTTTATGTCAATGCTGCACAACCCGCTAGAGAGCGCCGGCCTCATCCCAATCCCCACCCTGCAGGGCTAGACTTGCTTCAAGCCAGATGGACAAGCCTTGGGGCAGGCTGACCCCACCCTCACTCCCTGGCCACCACAATGCAATCTACACAGTCGTGCCAGGGGGCGCTGCGCAGATGCTTTTGCGGGCAGCAGCCCTTCAGGAAGGACTTCTCTCCGACAATGGGGAGGGACCGTAGTTGAGGGGCAAGGCGGAGCAAAGACGTCCCACCCTGCACAATCCAGAGGTTCCTGCCCCACCCCCAGCTTTCACTCTCCGAATCAGGATCTCAGAGACCATGCAGTCTGAGGGAGGAAGGCCTAAGTGAGCACTGGTGATTCTCGCGGGTCCATTAGTAACTATTAGGGAGGCAGCAGTGCCCTGGCTGCTCGAGGCTATTATTGGGATTTAGGTTCATGGCTCCACTCCCAGAATTTCCAGGATTCTGCCCACTGCCATCTCTCAGAATCGCCATCCTACCTCGCTAAAGTCCTGCCTCCCCTCGAAAGGAAGTGTTGCAGGAAGGGTGCAAGTCTAATTAATGCTCAGAGAAAAACCTTCTGTCCTAATGAGGGTGCAAGGGCTACCTCTACCTAATAGGGGACCCTCTAACAGCCTAGAGGAGGTAAGGCCTGAGAGGCTGGACTCATCAGCTCTCCCTCGGTCACAGAGTACCCGCCCCATTTAGTAAATTAGCAGGGTTAGGGTGGAGTGAGAAATGACCCAGGCCCCTGATGACCTGTCTTTTTTTTTTTTTTTGTGGGACCAAGGTTCGAACTCATGACCTTGCATTTGCCAGGCAGGCGTTTGTGCCATGGAGCTATCTCCCTAGCCCCTTGATGACCTGTCTTGATCTTCCCATCTGTTGCTGGTTTAGGGGCCAGGTCACTCCACTTCTCAAAGAACTAGCAAGTGAAGTCCATCATCCCTGGGGTGTTATACTAAGGCCTCACAGGCTCTTTTTCCTATTCCATCCTTGGAGACCCTTGTCACTTCCCCCCTCCCCCAGGCCTTTCTACTTGCCCCTCTTACTCCCTCCCACCTCAATAGCATCTTGTTTGCCTCAGATGCCTAGACTCAAAGAGGAAGGAGGCCTGGGATGACTCACTCATGACAACTGTCCCACTCTGCAGCTTTGGGCTCTTCACACTTTCTCTGTCACCTCTCAGTTATTCCTGCTACCCACTGAGAAATTCTAGCCTTCTCTGGGTGTTTTTCTTTATTCTGTTGATATTACCTACTTTGCCAGGCGTAGGCACCCTGTTTGTTATCCTAAGATGTTGCCTTGTTACTGATACTTTCCCTGGTACTTCTTGTTTCCTTTTTCCTTTAGGGACTCCTTTGCTGCTCTGTGATTACAGTGTCCTGTGAAACATCTTTGATTCCTTGCCCATGGCTGTGACCACATGTCCCTGATTACCTTTTCCTTTGGTTGTGTTTTGTCCTAATTTCATCTTAGGTTGCAGAGTGGGTATGGAGCTGAGCCCTGGGCTGCAGAAGGCCAGGGAGGGAGGGCCCAAGTCTAATCTGGAATTTGTCCCACAGAAGGGTAAGAGATCTTCTAGGCTCCTGCCTTAGGACCTCTGGACCCTACTTTCTAATCCCTGGTATGGTGGTCTTCTATCGGGTTACCTCCTTCCACTGTAGTGTGGCCATTAAGTGAAGGTCTGGCAGGTCTAGATGGTCTTGGTTGCTGTAGGATGCCTCAATGGGTATGTGATAGAATTACGACCCATCCTGACAGTCTCTGAGCATAGCAGTACCAGGCTGGGGCCAGGGAACCCAGTTGCAGGTTATACAGGCAGCCTCTGGACAGGCAGACAGACAAATGGAGGTAGCCAGATAAGAAATAGCCTATGGCAGCATCAATTAGGAATTGCAGAGAAGTTAAGGGTGGAGAGCAAGTGTGCAGCCTTTGCCTAAGTGGCTTTTGAGGGCCAAGGAGATAGTTCAGTGGAATAAGTGCTTGCCTGGTAAACACAGGGTCCTGAGTTCAATCCCTGGTACTCAAAAAAAAAAAAAAAAAAAAGTAGATATACTAAGTGGCTTTTAAGGGCAGTTACTGGGGTGTGGGCACCCAAGAGGCTATGCCCCAGAGGCAGGCCCAGCCTCTGTGTGTGTATAAGGGTGGAGTTTAGCAAACCCAGCCAAGGGAATTGGAGAGCTGAGAGGGTCAGTTAAAGAGTGACACAAACCTGTTTGTCTTGTCCACATGGGGAACTGTCCAGGCTGGCCATGCCTGAACCCTGGGAGGCAGGTACGTAAAGGTCTGTGGGTTGGGGTAAGCCTGGTACTCAACTGTATTCTTGTACCTAGGAAGATGCTCCTCCATGAAATGGGTCCTCACAGCCCTGGGCCCAAGCCAACTGGAGAACCTTTTATGGCTTTCTACCCACTCCTACTTTCAGTTTTCTGACCTGTAAAATACCCTTTTCACCTCTATTTTTCAGATAAACTGAGATTGAGAATTGTAAGAGATACTCCATGTGATTATTACTGCTCTGTTGTCAGAGAAAGAACAATCATGCTTGGGAAGATAGCAGGGTTGGGAAGTGAGGAGTGCAGGCAAGGGGAGGACTGGAGGAGCTTGGTTAATGTGGGGAAGCTGACCACCCTGTACAGCTCAGGGACCAAAGACTTCAGCAAATTCATTTCAGATCAAGAGGAGAGCACCAAAGATCCTTTCATTTCAGCAGGACAAATTCAGGTCCCTAAAGGCAGGGATACAAAGGGCAGGCTGTTTAGTGAACCCAAACCCACACCAGGGA
>PVKN010017523.1:0-17295 GCA_004027915.1 Capromys pilorides | reverse complement strand
ACACACACACATGATAGAGGTAGGATAGATATATAGCTACTTCGTCTCAGTTCATTGAGAATAAAAGTTTGAACTAATATTGTTTAAACAAGATATCAGGTCTGCATCTTGTCCTCTGAATAACTACTAAAAAGACAGCATTATGCATGGTATTAATTATTGTAACCATCCTACTAACTTGTTTTGAAACTATTTCATTGCCATTTTATCCTTTTTCTCATTAAAATGAATATGAAATAAATAAAAATAAAGCCAGTGTCTCCCTGAGTCACAAATTGCCAGGCTGAGCCCAAATGTTGACCTTCCTGCCTTCGCCTGGCACACTGCTAGGCCCACAGGCTCCACCTGCTTCTCGCTCCTCAGCTGTCACCATTGCTGCTGACTACAATCGCCAGCCCTTCCTCTCTTCCACTCACCGGCACTCTCCCTGAGGAGCACTGAGCTCCTAACAGCTCCAGGTCACACTACAAGGCCGGCACACACCTGCGGGCCACCGTGCCCCCTGCTGCCCAAGCCATAGACTTCCCCACACACTCCAGGACTCGGCCTCACTGGTCTTTCCAGAGTTCCCTCAGGGCCTCTTTCCGTGACAGTACCGAGCATTTGTCTGTTCACTGCCCTCTTCCATGAGCAGACCTGACAGAGCTGTATCACTCAGAATGAAACAGCAAACTCTGGGGCAGCACCAGAGCCGCAAGCGCCAGTGCCAACACGCTCTCCCTCCCACCGCATCGGCTGCCTTCATGCTCCCTGCTCTCCTGTGGGCCACAGAAGTGCAGGCCTCAAATGCTTACAAGGACCTTCCACGTACATTCCAAGCAAGAGAGAAAAGGAACTAAGGAGGGAGGTCACCACCTCCACGATTCCCTTCTGCAGGAACAGATACGAAGCTACACAGAATTAGGAAGAACAAGCCTCAGCACAGCGAAGGGTTAGTTTCTTTCCAAAGTAGACAGGATGTTCAGGAAGGTTTGATATTAAAAGCAAGTTCTACTGCTTTATTTCCCTTTTGTTTAGTCTGATTTCAATATCACTGTAATTACTGGAGTAGTGACTTGGTTTTAAAACAGCTCCTCCAACGTGAAATATCTTTGTGAAACCATTTCACATTTCAGCCCTTGAAGACAGGTGTTCAAGGTTTGCCAGGTCATGGGGAAACTTCTGAGTCTGTATCTTTCCTCCCTTTTGCCCAGAACCCCAGGTGACTTGGAAGTTGACATGGCTTAAGGCTTTCAAGGGGAGCAATATAATACAGGACACACTTTATAAGATTATTTTGTACTAAATCATCCAAAGAATCATACACAATGAGCGCAGAAAATCTACCCACACTCCAAAGAGCAAAGAATCCAGTTGCGGGTCTAGATCCTAACATCCTGCATGAGTCTAGCTGAAAACACAGAGCCCATAGCAATGCCTCTAATGAGTCCAGTGGAGGTACAGAGCCCACAACAATGTCTCATGCAGTCTCACTTCACATATCTGCACTGGAAAGGCCCAGAGGTCAGTGGTGGAATGGAAAGGCCCAGAGGTCAGTGGTGGAATGGAAAGGCTCAGAGGTCAATGGTGGCAGCTAGAAAGTCCATGCCAGTGGGATGAAGGACCTGTGCCATCAGGGAAAGCAATCTGTGCCAGCAGGCTGAAGGATCTGAACTGGAGCCAGGAAGCAATGCTCAAGGTAAGAACAAGTTCTTCCCCCACAAAGCACTATAGCCATCCGCAGCAACACTGAGGTCCAGAGTTCCTCCAGCAATCAGGGAGGCTGATTTCCCATTCGGAAAGCCAACATGGAGCTTCACCAGGGGACTGAACAGCGCACCATCCTAACCTCTGGAGCCAGGAAGCGATGCTCAAGGTGTAGACCAGGGCGGCCTCAAGATGAACCACTGCCATTCTCAGTGACAATGAGGTCCAAGCTCCTCCTCCAACCAGAACAACCAAGTGCACCAGGAAAGCCACTATGACGAAGTCCTCCAGAAGAACAGCCCAAGAGAACCAGCAGCTTTCAGCAGCTCAAACGGCTTCCTCAACAGCCTCTCCAACTCTCCTCCAGTTCCATCCTCAAGTGCGCATCCCGCACCCAGTACCACACTGGTTCAGTTCAGCCGGGTGTTACGAGGTGACCACTAGCTGTCAACCCACCACAGAAGTTTTAAAAGACTTTCATCTACTTAGGAAAAGAATGATTAACCCAAGGTTCTGAACTTGAGAGAGGAAATAAAGTCCATGCTCCAAGACTAAAGCTATGTGGGCGCATGCCCAGTGGGAGCGGACATCAGGGTCCTCTGAGGGGAATCCAGGCTAAGAAACACCTCACTCAAGAGAAGACGAGGGATGCAAGGGCGCTGCTCAGGTCTGGACTGCCTTCACTCCGGCTGGCATTTGCCCAGCTTAGCATCTACTGCTAATTAATCACAGACATGTTAGGGCCACTTTCTGATTTCACAGGAGTGTGTCAGAAGCACCGCTTGTGTCCCAGCTTAGGGTTTCCTCTTTGCCTTTACCAGCCAGGCTGAGTGGGGAGAGGAAAGCCCGCATTCCTCAACAGCATGGAATACCACAAATAAAGAGGTGCATGGAAACCTGAAATGACAGTTCTTAAGGGATCAAGTAGACAAGCACTGAGTTTTACAGTTGTTTAGCAGGGGATCAGCGCCAATCAATTAATGATTTAATTGCCTACACTAATTAAGATAATGAACAGCAGCAAGCCTACAATCAATTAGCTTTATCTAAATGCTCTATTTTGAGGATAGGGCCACAAGGACTATGTAATTTCTTAGTTGCTGTAGTAAAATAGGTACGCTGCAGAACAAACTTCAGAGCAGCTGATTGCACTCTACGTTAAGCAAACCTACAATGCTTTTCAAAGGAGACTTTGGCAACAGTGAATTATGAAAAGGTGTCACTTATGTCGGCAGCAGATATTTAACTTTCATCCAGAATCTCAGACTCTAAATCAAATTATGTCTCTCTGTAGTCACAAAAGGTAGGAATGCATTCCTTTTGTCGCCTGGCTTTTATGATATAAGTGATTTCAAAGTAAGAATACAAGAATATTAAACCTTGGGCCGGCGAGATAGCTCAGGGGTCTAAAGTACCAGCTTAGGCAAGCTTAGGCAGGCACGGGGGGCTGCAATTTGATCCCGGCACCACATGCAGTACTAGCCCTGGCCTCAGGCTGAGCTGGCCAAAACAGAAAAAGAATATTACACCTCTTTCAAAATCCGCAGAAAGTAGTATTTCTTGATTTCATTACTCTTGAACCAAAAACATTTCTTAAATTATTTATAATTCGGGTGGTATAAAAATGTAATACAGTCCCTGCGTAGGCAGGAACAGGGACAGGAGTTCAATTCCTGGTGTGCCAAGCTGACCCTGCCCCCGAGGCAGCCTGAGATGGTGACTAATACTGAGTGTGGTGATGCATGTCCATAATCCCAGCACTTGGGAGGCTGAAAATAGGAGGATCACTGTGAGTCCGATCTGTGTAGGGAGACCCTGTATACACTGCACCAAACACATAAAACATAAATGAATGAATACATTAAAACGTAATACAGATGACCAAGAGTAATACCAGAGACCAACCCTGAAGATAAACAGACCATCTTCCACATCCGCACATCAACTTGGGAATTTAGGGTCTCATGGTCTGATTTCTTAATTATATCGGGTGATCCTCACAAGAGAGATTTTTTTTTTTTTGGTCATGGAGTTTACTATAGCACAATCAACAATTATACACAACAGTAACTTTCAACCAATTTTCCCCAAGCAAATGGACACCACACTGTTCAAATGTGTTGTGTCCCATCTGGCACATGCTTATTTTACCTACACTGGTTTTATATGTGTTCTGTGTCAGATTTCAGTTGCCGTGACAAAATATTCAAAGCAAATAGCTTAAAAAGAAGAAAGGTCTATTTTTATTTCAGAAGTTTCATAGGTTTCCGCAAAGGCTCAGTTGGCTTGGCTGTTTGGGGCTTGTGGCAACTGGGCACAACTCAGAGGGAAGTACACAGTGAATCTGCTCTCCTCAGGGGAACCAGCAAACACAGAGACAGAAAGGGACCTTGTCCTAATAGCCTCCCTCAAAGGCATGCCCTGGATGATCTAACTTTGTTCCACTAGGTCTCACTGGTGGATACTTCAGAGTCACTGTGTAACACTCGCTTAGGAAAAAAAAAAAATCAATGCTGTGCAGGTTTCCTCATATAATACTGGCAATGCTAAACTCTGGTCACCAGGGAAGATCAAGCTACTCATGGATGAAAGGTGCTAACATTTTACAGCTTAAACACTAAGCCACTGGTCCGGCTTCTGAAAGCCTTCTCAAGCACCTCTGAAACAAAACCTGGATCTCAAGCCAGGAAAATAGATGGCTCATAGGAAACCAAACCCGCTTCATCAGTCTGCTACTCCGTCACCCTACTGTGCGCCAGGCCGGGTGCAAATACACCTGGAATGCAGAAGCCTTGTGCTGTCATCTCTCTCTGTGAGGCAGCTAGTATCAAAAGGATAAAAGATGACAAATGTTGACAAGGCTGTAAGTTACAGGGAATGCAAATTAGTGCAGCCATCAGGGAAAACCACATGGGGTTCCTCAAATAACAAAAATAGAATCACCTTATGATTCAGCAATTGCTCTCCTGGTTATATGTCCAGAGGAAAGGAAATCAACATGTAGAGCAGGTATGTGTACTGCTTTGTTTATTTCAGTGTCATTTCCAATAATTCAAATGTGTAAACAACCTAAATGTCCATCAGCAAATGGGTGGCCAAAGAAATGTGCGTACAGGAATATTCACTCCTAAAAAGAACGAAAAATCATCTTTCAATGGCACAGAGAAACCTGAAAGACGCTCTATTAGATGAAATGACACAGGCACTAAAGATGATTCTCCTGTGGTCTCAGGTACAGGCCAAAGACACTGATCTCATAGAAACAAAGAGGAAGGAAAGTTACTTAGGGCTGAGGTGGCTAGTCAAAGAGTACAAAATTTCAGCTGGACAGGAATAGGTTAGAGACATAGCAGTGACTACAGTTAATAATAAGTCTTCTTAGAAAGTGCTGAGGGGAGATGTGGAATTCATGCCACAAAAACGAAAGCTATGGAACAGAGTATATATGTTAATTAACTCAATTTAGTCACACACACACACACACACACATATCTCCAAATATCATGTTGCACACAGCAACATATGCAATTTTATCTGGCAACACAAAATAAAGAGTGAAGTCATACAGGCCATAAAAAAGGATGTGTCTGGATCCATATCCAAACACAGGAATTATTTTGAAAATTAAGAGTTCTAAAGTTCAGCCCACTAAGGGAACACCGAATATAGAGCCTTTCAGACCAATAAAGGCAGGGACCACAGATGCCAACCGTGGCTGGCACAAGATCTGAACATGTGGACTCTAAAGTCAGACTAATAGGAATGAATCACACTTTCATCACTTATGAGAGAGAAATAGGCACTAAGTACGGACACTGACACCTTTATAGTATAAATTATTATCTTATACCGCAGGATAGAATGACGCTATCTAAAGTTCAAGCTCATTATTAGTGAACTGAGATACAGTTCATACAGCACAGAGCACATGCATTCCACGTGCTGAATACATGGGAGCTCTTGCTAGTGCTGTCCCAGAAAGTTTGTTCTTTCTTCAGTCATACTGGAATATGTGTGTGCTCTTGGTAATAAGTCACAGGCCTTTGGACGAAAGTAAAGCCCTGAAACTCCTGGCTTTCGCTAATAACCCCTGGAAAATATGCACTGCGATCATGTTCAGTAGCAATCATGGTGCTCCAACACATGAGTAAGATCAGCCACTGGTCAGAGCAAAATTCCACATTCCCCTTGGCAAGCATTTGATCATCAAACCATGCAGCTCTCAAAACAGGTCCCGTTGGTTCAGGAATATTTTTAAAACTCTATGTGTTCTTATGTAATTAATCATGATATAAAAATATTACTTTATTTTGATATCCAACATAAAAATGCCCAATTTATAATGTCATTACTGTCACTTCATGCTTTAACATAATGTAATTCCTTAACCATCAATATAAAACATAGTTAAACTCACTAACTACATATATATATATATATATATATATATAGTAATAACATATTTCACCAGCGATATAAAGTAATTGTCTTGGTAATTGAGGGAGCTCATTTGGTTCTAGTTATAGTTTATTCAAACATACAATTATATTATACAACTAACATACTCCTTTTAATCAAATGTATAATTATTAAAATAGTCCTACAGGATATAATTGGCATATTATAGGTATATTTCTATCATAACTACTTAAATCTCAATAAATGCATCTTAAAAAGGTTTTGGTTTAATTAGCATACAGTAACTTGCTTTGAACTGAAATTAAATCCTGAAGTGAAACAACCAATTTGAAGCATAATCTTATAGCATAATTTCAACTTAATTATTAAAACTTGCCAAGTCAAAATAATTTGTAAGAACTGAGAGGTTACCAAAAGTACAAAAAAGGGTATGTCTCTGCGCAATACATGTCAGCCCGCACAGCAGGCCCACCTGGGGAGCTGTCACAGGACCACGGCCAGAGCCATCCACAGACACCAGCTCACTGGGCTGTGAGCGGGGTCCTGCGTACTGCGTTTTGTATTTTTGAAATCTCCAAAATCACACAACCTCTGAGAGTGATAAGACGTATTTTTCTCAGTCCATAAAAATGCTTAACGCTCATAGCTGCCAAACAGTCTAAATAATCAAAATGGATAAGCAAAATTAATACAGATCCAGTGCAATGGGATCCAAGCAGACTGTACCGATTCCTGCAACAACAGGGCTACACCTTAGAGGCATTTTGTTGAGTGAAAGAAGCTGGGTTCAGGATACGTATGGAAGCAGCGTGAGCCAATTACTGGAGTGAAGAAACTGCTGTATGGAGTTCTAACAGCGGATCCATAACTCTGAGCATCTGTCCAACCCCACAGAACAGTACAACACAAAGAATGGACTTCGCGGTGTATACATTTGTTTAAAAAATCAACTAAGAAGTGACAGAGGAGGAGGATGGAATGCAGATGGTGACAAACAGATGTGCCCTACAACTCTGTCCCTTTACTGTGGTACAGCTGTGAGAAAGGCACTGCCCTAAGCGATTCAGACAAACAGCATGTGGGTTGGATTCTACAGGCTACAGAGAGCCGACACGATGGCAATTTCCTGCCCTGAAACAAGAACACACATTTTCTTTTTCTCTGTAGCAAATGTGTGGTTGTATTTAATATGAATAATAGTGTACTAAAAATTAAAAATGTGGATTAAAATTGTGTACTGACACTATTTTTGCCATTTTTGCGTTCTCACTCCTGTTCTTCTAGCTTTGTTTTCATTCTTGCTTTTTTTGAAGGAAGCTGCGCAGCATGGGAATGGGAAGGCTTCCCTAGAGTGAGCAAGTGGACAGAGACCGCGTCACTGCTGCCACGGGAGGCTCACCCCATGACCAAGGACTAGGGGAACTGAAACTGCGAAGCTTAGGAGTCAGTCCCAGCAGGAAAAAGCAAACTTTGTTTAATCAAATAGTGGATCTTCTAGGTAACATGTATTTTAGTCTATTCTTTCTGTGATAATAAACTTGTATATTCAAAAACAAATTATAGTATGTCAAAAATGTCAAAAGGATGCATTCTTAGAAACCCAAGGGCGTGTATAAGCATATACTTTTGGTTTCTGTAACAAAAGAGAATAATAAGTAAAGCTGAAATAAAGACAAAGACAAAAGAAAAACAAGTCCTGGATTAACTAATTGTCAACCACCAGCACTCCAGGTTCCAACGAATAATTTCTTTTTCTTTTTCTTTTTTTTCTATACACACAACCATCCTTTAGTCCAAAATACTTCACCTTAATGAGAACAAAAAGCTTTCCTATGCACATACTGCCAATACCTTTTTAAAGGTCCAAAATTTAACAGAGAGGATAGACAAATTCATCAGACAAGAGATCATAAATTACAAAAAGTCTTTAAAAACAACCTGGCTCAACATTCTGCTTGCAGGTTTCTACATATGCTGTGTATGAGGGGTGTGTGTGTGTGTGTGTGTGTGTGTGTGTGTAGAGCGCTTTTTTTTTTTTTTAATAAAGGGAATGGAGTGCAGTCTAGACCACTTTCCCATAGTTATGTGGGAACTACAATGTTCTTTGCTAGAAAAACAAGAAGTGCAAGGTCTGCGTTTCCACTGACTCCATGCAAAGCCCCAAGAGCTTCCTGCAAAGTCAAGCCAGCCCAAAGAATCTGGTCAATACCTGTGGCAGGAAACACGGAGGGCGGCAGGAGGGAAGGGCTTGACGGTGGACGGCTGCACGGTGGATCCAGCTCAAGAAGGGGCCTTGCAGGGCCAATGCAGGCATTTGCTCTGATTCCGGGCCTGTCTATTACTGGATTCTGTGTGCCATGACCCAAGTCTTTAACCAGTAGGAACCTGGATGGCAACGACTCAGCCTGTTCAGAAGGCTGACTGGGGACATCCTCCTCACTGGCTAGGAGACTGGGTGAAATTTCTACACCTAAGGTGCAGTGTAAACGATCAGATGACTTAGCTGAGGTTACAGTGACAGAACTGCTCTCACTTACTGACTCTCTAGATCTGGGGACACTTTCCTCGTCAGCTGACAGGCCACCACCTGGACCTTGGAACTAGTATTTTGCATATCTTCCGTTGCAGTGCCAGGTGCATCACTTAAGTTTTCTGTCTCCATGGATACACATGTGGCCTCAGGAAACGAGACTTGTGAACACGGCTCTCCGTGGGGCAGACACTCATTTTGAGTCCTCCGTTCTGAAAGGCATTGAACACCTGTTTGGTTCTCAGATTCTATTTCTAACTGACAGGTAACTTAATAATCTCATCTGGATTTTGTATCTGTTTTGGAGCCTATTTGCCTAATAGTAACCTGAGTTGTCATCTTGCCCCATGTTCCCTCCTGGGACACGACTTGGAGGACTTTGGCATAAATGACTGAGGTGCAATCTGCCTGGTCCCCAGCATCTGGATAACACACTTTGCCTTAGCTAATCCTAGTGCAGTACCTGAACCCAGAGTTTCCTGACGAGAAATTCACTATTGGTCATGATAATAAAAGCTTTGCTGTACATTTAGAGCCTAAGGAAATAGTGGCGGGTCAGAGAGCGACCACAGACAAGGAGGTGGCCTGAACAGCCCACTTGTCCTCTCTCACCATTTTGCAATGAATGAGTGGAAATCCATCCCTGAGGAAGAAGACTCCTGGGTCAGAATTACCACCACCACCGAAGCGACAATAGAGCCCTGCATTGTGAACAGAGCATTCCTGACGCAACACAAGCTTTACCCGCTCCCCTTTAACAGCTCCCCTTCTTTTGACCCTGTTCCCCTCACCCCACACTCTCTTGACTCCAGACGTTTTCACTTGGCCAACAGCCTCTTGGCACAAGCTGGGTGTTTTCCTACCTGTAGGCTCGAAACCCCAACTTTACCACTGAGATTCTAAATACTCCTCGGGATCTCGAGTCACTGCTGTGGCCTGCCAGGCCGACCTGGCACTGGGTCTGTCCCCTCTGACAGGTGCTGTGCACCAGGTTCCTCTCCTTGTTCCTTTGCATTCCCCTCACTATTCATTCCCGTACAATGTCAGGATGGGCCTGTCCTAGAGAGGTAGAGTAGGCAATTTTCCCTACCTGCAATATTCCTCTATCCAAGGCTAACTTCTCTCTGTGTCTTTGCTTACGTGTCCCCTTCTTGATGAACCCTTCCCTGAACTGACCACCCAATGTGAAATCACCTTTGAGTCCCACTACATACACTACACACACACACACACACACACACACACACACACTGATTTCCCCACCATAACATTTAATATCATGCAACACATAATAAGCTTTCCTACTTGTACCTTGCACTGTGTACTATTTTCATTGCTTTATGTCATAATTTAAAGCCCAATGGAATGTGACCTTCACATGCGGGTTCTCACGTTGCTTTTATTCTGTCAGTCACTGACGTGTTCCAAAAGCCTACAATGGGAACTGTCTTTCAAGGGGATGAATTACTTAAGAAAATTGTATAGCAAAATATTTGGAAAAAAACAAAGAGAGCTCAGACTTTCAGGGCCAAAACAACATCAGAACTGGAGACTGAGTGTGGAAAAAAAAAAATCTCTGGGACAAAATACCTCTGTGCAATTTTAAGGTAGGTGATTAGAAGACATAAGGCAACCACACACAGACCAAAAACCAATCTTGCAGGTATGATCACCAGTTATGAGCCCGGTCACCACCAAGGACCTGGCAGATTATTACAGCTCATTCTCAGGAAAAGCGAACCCCGTAGGATGGTTTGAATCTCCATTTTATGGGAAAGCAAACTAAGGTTAGCCTGGGAACTAGAGAAGCACACAGACTCTGCTTGTCCTCCTCCTCTTCACCATCAAATACCCCTCAGAAAGCTATGAAGCAGTAGGTTCAGAATATAAAAATGAGTTATGTAAAATTATCCTGCTCATCAAGGTTAATGACCTTGTTCAAAAATTCCCAACTACTAACTGGCAGAAGACAGACGTTGACCTCATACCCTTGCATTTGAAAGCTAGTGGTTTTCCACTACGTCACATGTCTTCTTCCTAAGATGATAAAACATAGATGGACCTGCAATAGTGCAGCAGTCAGAACAAACACATAGCACAGTACTTCTCCAGGGTATCTCAGTACTAAAAAGGAAAGGACAGACTAACATTCCTAATGAACACCATTCCAATATTCAAGCAACAATTATGCTTCACTTAACTTTCTCATACCAAGAAGTACAAAGTAACTTATGCAGAGAATTTAATCAAAACAAACACTGCTCAAAGTTTTTGCACCAAATTTTTAGCCCTCAGACAACTCACAAGTTCTTTTCACAGATACATCTCATTATGAGAGACTCCTGTACAAGTACATTTATTTTGTCTCCACCCAACTCTTCGCTTGGGCAGCGTCCTTCTGAGCACTGGCCTTTGAAATGCATATTTGCTGGTTGAACAACTGTTCAAGTGCTCCTTAACCTTAAAAGTACAGAGGGCTCACACTGGGACTCCAGAGTGGTCCTGGAGAAAAAACCAGGCCAGCACACAGGCTGACTGGACTCCAGGGGACAAATGAAACCAGGAGGAAAAAGAAGGACCTTGTGTCCCAGCCTAGGGTTAGTAGAAGTCATGTGAGGTTTTTAAATCTGGCATCTTTAGATCCAGCAAGGTTCTGAATGAATAATTCATTGCTCCAATTCATATTCACCAGTACCATCTACATAATTGCAGTTAAAGTACTCTGAGTTGGCCGTGTTTTATATCTAAGTCTAAGAGATCAGGTAATGAAATCCATTCTCTAATTCACTCTTTCACAAAAAGATTCAACCCAAATGTTTGCTGCTCGTATTTTGTTACATTTTCTGCTATTCTTAAACCATGGAAAGGGTTGGAAACTGCTAGAATGGGGAAATTGTATTCATTTCAATTCCACAAATTTTGACAGAGAACCTACATAGAAAATTGAAACCTTGTGGTCTGAGAGGTGATTCATCCCAAAGATGTTTTTCTTTTGGCCTCGGTATTATCGTTACTTAATGGCTTTTAATTCGAGATCACTTGAAAACATTAGGGAAAGTTCACATACAAATCTGGATTTCAAGCTCTGATAGGGAAGTCCGAAGATCCGGAGCGTGGAACCCCAGAGGCTGGGTGGCTGCTTCCCTCTGAGGTCCAGCACAGGCTCTCCAACCAGCCAGCTTCAAGGGTAAATGTGATATGCTTGGTGGCTGGGGGCATCGGGCCTTGCTACCCCTAGCTGAGCTCGAGACCCAAGTCCTCCTATCCAGGGTGTGAGACGGGAAGTAAAGCCAGAGCAGAATCCAAGATGAGCGAGTGACTTGCACTGAGCATGGGACACGGGCATCTTATAGGCAGCTGCACATAGAAAGATGCACACGTAAGAATGGCAGTGACCTCTAGGAGACACACAAAGGCCCTGCTAAGGCCCATCGCGCATGCTGGCAGGAAAAACCAGGAGCAGAAGAGCAGGGCGCCCCGAAGTCTACTCTCCCCTCACTAGTTCTTGTCCTCTCTGGGTGTTCCTCCAGACTCCCTCCAGGGAATCCACCACAAGCCCTTCCAACTTCTCCTCCTGAACAAGCCCTTCCTTACTGCAATGCCGCATTCCCCGTGCACACTTTCATGATGCTTGTTCTATACTCGCTTTTACAGCACTCTCCACACTGGCCTCCCACCCACAAACACAGCGCGCTACACAGCTCCCAGTGCCCTGCTCAAAATGCAAGTCACACCACGTCACTCTCCAGTTTAAAGATTTCTGCTGGCTTTCCCTAGTGGTCACTAATGCTAGACTACACTTGAGAATGAAATGAGAAGCACTTTAAAATTGATGTCCCATATTTTGACTTAATTGGTCAGTGTGGCACTTAGGTGGCTATGTTTCCCCCTCAGCTGGTGCCAGCGAACTCTCAGGCAAGTGTCCAGGTGGTTAGCTTTACAATGATGTGCTCCACGATCTCTTGCTTCCATTACACCTATGTGAGTATTTTCTCAAAATTATGACATCAACCAGCTGCTGGCAATTTCTTGCATACGGTAATTACTGTGCCTAACTCTTCCCAGGGTGCCTTGCTCCTTACTGCCTTCATCGTAAGTCTGAGAGCAATAATCCAGCTCTGTGCTCCTCATGTTCCAAAGGCCTGGGCCATCGTCCATACCAAATAAGAATGGATGAAGATGGCAGAAAAAGACAAATACAGAATAACAGCAAAACTTGGAAAGGCAAAATGGTTCAGTGCTAAAAGAGGCTGAGAATCCTAGCCAGGCTGAACACTCAGGAAGCACTTTCGAAAGTGAAGAAAAAGTTTGTGAAAACTTCTTGCAGGCTACAGAGAGCAGCCCACTGGGCTAAGGAAACAGACTGAAGGGACGTGGGCCAACTTGTTCCCTGCCCAGTCCCGGTGTGAGATTTATCTAGTAAGCTGTGAACATTCTACAAAAACTAGATCTCCGAATACAAGACACTGCTATATGCTAATTATCATATTACTTCTCCTGTTTCTATCTCTCACTTCAAATCAGAACAATTAACATGCAAAGAGAAGTATGTGCCTTGCACCTGCTAAAGGATCTTTTCATATCCCTTTGCTCATGGAATTTGGATTATTCCAGACACAGTGGTTCTCAGTGGTGGCTGCTGCTGCTGCTCCCTACAAATGATTCGCACTGGGGGATTCTCACTCTTTCCCTTGAGATTTTACTCCATAGCTGAATAGACTTAACCATTACTCATTTTCCTTCATTTTCAGCCAAGAGTTTTGTTTAATCTAATTAGTCCTCCTCCTTCACACAACTCTAAACAACCTCACTCCTTACAAGCACACAGCTATGCCCTTCATAGGTCTGTAGAAACTTGTGTCTTGCACCAGCTGCCAGGACAAGCTGACAATAGTTGGCATTTTAAATGTTCCCAAGTGAGTCGCAGATGCCAAATGCAATGAACTACAAACCACCTCATCGTCGGCCCAGGTCCCTAAATGCTTTTCCATTTGCCAACATGATGGGGTCTATGCATCATTTCTGAGTATCCACTGTGAGGGCTATGGTGTTTTCTAATTGGAGTTTGATTCGGCTTTTCATTTACGAGCACCAGAATGACACAAAGTACATCTGAACAAAAATTCCCTGTGATAGGACCACATGCTCCGTGAAGCCCTGCTCCGGCTCGCCTTCGTGAAATCAGGATCGGGCTTCGACGCCCACGATCGCTCACTGCTTCTTTCCAGCCCCTTCACAACACTCCCAGTGAAGGCGACACTTTCCAACGCCTTCTTCGCCGTGTATTTAAGGTGGCCATAGACCTAAATGCCAGGCTCAGGGTGTAATGAAAATTATCTCTCAGCTGATAAATTATTCATTTCATTCAAGAGTTCGCAACTTCAGGTGGTACCAGCAGCCAAATACCTGAAGCAGCCCCCAAAGGCAGAAAATGAAATAGCATTCAAAGTTTCGCCCTTATAAGTGCTAAAGGTTAAGTGCTATTAAACATCTTTACCAAGAGACGTGCTCCTTGAACTGATTTTTTTTCAAATAAACACTACAAAGCACAGTGCTAAAAGTGGTGAAGCAAACTCGTCTGTTTCCTTTTACTGATCTCAGATTTTAAAAGGCCCTTGGCTGATATCTGCCACTCCCCTGTCTGGCGAGAAGATGTAGGTAAAGATGGCCAAAGCTGGCAGTCATTTAAACCATGATGCTCAGACAAAATCTGGCTCCCTATCATTTATGTCAAATAAAATTTTACCAGACATGATCAGACATTTATTTTTGCATTGCATGGTGCTTGCTTTCTAGAGCTCAACGGCTGGCACAAAGTCCTTTATGGACCAAAAGCTTGAATATTTATTAGAGAACGCTTTCCAGAGAACGTTGGCTGGTGTCTGGTCAAAAGGTGTGTGACATATAAGGCTTTCATGGTACTGATGCTCAGTAAGGCTTTAACTGCTATGTCATTTCATCAGATAAAGACCACGTGGAAATGGGACTTCTCCAGAACATCTTCTGTATTACAGTTCAGAAGAGGAAGACGGTTCAAATACACATAATTCCAAGATTGCTGGATACCCTAGATGGCAGCGATGATTTCACTGCCATGCGCTGAAATCATTTCAAGGGTAAGGACATGTATTGTATCATTTCTGCACCATACTATTATTGATCGAAGTCATTCAAGAGACAGAACATATGTTTTGCTTTTGTGTGTGTGTGATGCCAAGGATTGAAGCCAGGACCTTGCACGTGCCAGGCAGGTGCTTATGCCACTGAGCTGTCTTTCTGGCCCTCAGAGTTGCTCAAGACTCACTTCCCCTTTCAAACGACAGGGAGTCTGAGAGGATCCATGACATATTTGGTTGTGATGTATAATCTACCACACCATGGTGATGAGAATGGTGACATCATAATAATAATAAAATCTCAAAAGCAGGTCTTGTTGACAATTTAGAATCAAACTGACAGATACCAGTTTGAACCAGGAAGCCTAATGAAAATGAAAATGATTCCTAGGATAAATCACTACTTGACAGAACTCACTATGTTCAAAACTGATAGGTTTCCTCTGCCTTTTTTAAAACTGAAACTAGAGAGAAGCCACTCATTCCTTCTCTGGTGCTCATACAGCACAAATCATGTGGATGACGTGGCATTTCTACCAGGCGTCCCCATTACAACCACCAGGGAGTGTATCAGGCACCGTCCCGGTGGCCAGAACAAAACGCTCAGCAACCACAACCGAAACAAAGAGGGGCTTGACGTCACTTGTGGTTTTGGGGGCCATAGGCCATGACTCACCCTCCACAGCTGGAAGGGCACGATGGTGGAGAGGGGCTCATCCCAGAGCCCCCAGAAAGCAGTGGAGGGAGGAGCTGAGGAGGAAGATGTATCCTCCAGCAGGATGTGCCCAGCGACGCACCCCTCCCAGCCTGCCTTGCCCTTAACAGTACATTCGTCTATGAATTCATCAATAGTGCAATCAATTCATGTAGGATAATGTTGATTTTACTGTTAAAATAAGGTTCAGAAAAATAAATTAATATACTGTAGAATGCATAATTAATATAATAACAGGTAACATTTGTTTAGGACAATGTGTAAAAACAGTCTTAATCCATTTATTTTGGCAAACTTATCTAATTTTCCTATCACATCAATTCTCCAGGCAATAAAGCTGAGACATGAGAGATAAGATAGTCCCCTTCTGGTTACACAGAACCTGAACTGTAAGTAATCTTTCCTAACAGGCATAGCTGATTTCAAGAACTTGTAAATGACCTGCCGTATCTCTAACAAAGGATCTCCCTTCTGAACCCCACGGTCAGAAAGGTGGTAGCTCTACTTCTAACCTCTGTCCTCACGTGGTTTCCAAGTTTTTTCCAGCAACAGTCATGGCTCTCAATGAGCAGCATTTAGCAACCTTTAAACATGATGTTGTTATGACAGCAGGGGACCAAGGTGCTGGGGGCAGAAATTGGACTGCTGCTACATGGGACACTGTTTAGGACAGTCGTGCATGACGAAGGATTTGTCAGATCCCTAAATGCCAAGAGCTGCAATTTTGAGGAACCCTAGGTAGCCTGATGCCATCAAACTGTCATGGAGATAGGGGGCTCCAGGGGCTCAGCAGATAACTGTAATATAAATCTATGACATGGTTGTGCTGTATTTGTTGCTTCTCTTAAGTAACTACTGCTTAACTTCTTGACATGAAAATTATCTTAGTAGTCTCTTTTTTTTTTGTATTTTTTTTTTCCTGTATTTAGGACAAGGTCTACAGGGTATGGAGGGTCTTATTACGTAGATCTGACTTGTAGTGATTCTCCTGTGTTCAGCCTCCCAAGTGCTGGAATTACAGGCACGCGTCACCATGCCCAGTCTCCGTCACCATCTCAGTGAGTCCTACAGACAGGGCTGGCACAGCATGCCGAGGATCAAACCCCGGCCACTGTGCTCTGCCTAAGCAGGTGCTTTAGTCTGCTGAACTATGAGGCCAGGCCCCACCAACCACATTTTTTTTGCAGTTTAGGACAGGGTCTGCAGGGTCTACAGGATCTCATTAAGTAGATCAGACTCCTAGTGATCCACCAGTTTTCAGCCTCCCAAGTGATGGGATTACAGGCATGCGCCACCACACCCAGTCTCAATCACCCTGTCCACAGCATGCCAGGGCTCAGAACAGTGGGGATTAAACCCTGGCTGCTTCGACTGCCTAAATAGGCACCTTAATCTGCTGAGCTATTTGGGCAGCACTGCGGAAATCATCTTAACACAAGAAAGCTGACGGCTGCTTTTGTGCGGCATCACCGTGCAGATGTAGCACGGAACAGAAATTAACCTTTGTTCCACCACGGCAGGACCCAGAGAAGCAGAGTGCGGCTCCATCAAGATCTCACGTAGAAAAACAGGAGCATCTTGGAGCTGTCAGCACCACCAGAGAGTTATAAACATGGAGGAACTTGCCCTGAACAGGGAGAGGAACTAAAATTTAGCCTAATTTGGTTGCTAGGGTCATGTACTGCATTACAGAAAACATTTAAATTATGGTTTCGCACCATTTTGTATATTATCCTACATTCCTATAGGGCTTAAAACTAAATCCAAATATTTTAATTACATTTTTAATAAAACTCGACCCACCCCGCCACCCTCCACCCCCCCACCCT
>PVKN010017522.1:0-17295 GCA_004027915.1 Capromys pilorides | reverse complement strand
TACTTCTTTACTCTCTTCTATAAAAAGAGCTGCTGTTGACTGCAGCTGACAGAGCCGCCTGAGCTGCTATCTAAGCAACACTAACCCAGATAGGGATTAGCATTACATCAGCCGCCAGGCCAGGGAGCCTGGCAGCCTGCCAGCCTGTAAAAAACCAGAACACATTTGCGTCACTGTTCCCTTGGTGATGCTTCTTGGAGCCTTGTCAGCTGTCCCCTGAGGTTGTTTCCTTAATATGTCAACAGACATTCCTGAATCTTTAATGCTGAATAGCTCTTTTCCTTTTCCAAAAACACTTAGGTGACCCAGCAGTTAGTGTCTCCTGTTGCTGGGATCTTTGAAAATGTATTTCTTTCATGAAATGGGTGTTTGTTCTATTCAAAACAGTTGAGGGGATTTAAGGAGGTTTAGATTTCTGTTTCTCCATGGTGGAGGACCTATTTTTGCAGAAACAGGGCAGCCAGCTTAGAGCTGAGAGCTGCCTGGCTGCTTTTATCTTCCTTAGGAGAAGCCCTGATCCCCTCACCCACTTACCCAGACCCTCCAATTATCCCTTTCCAGTGTAACATTCGGAGAACAAACGGCCACTTGAAAGACTGGCTGGAATGTGTCCCCACTGGTGATCTGCCCTCTGACCTGTTCCTCCTGCGTCCATCCACTGCAAGCCACAAATAAGAAAATGTGTCAACCACTGCCCATGTGAAATCTCTTCCCTCATTTACCCAACATCTCTACTGGCTGCCTTGTAACTTGATCTTCACTTTCATCTTGGCATATTTTTGCTGAGAGGATCCGCATGGCAGTGGGCAAAGGGGTCAACCCCGCCCAGCCCCACCTCCTGTGAAGGGGAAGGAGCCCGTGGTCACTGGTTACTCTTTGCCCCTGTGCAGCCCCAGATTGGATCTGCAGTGAACATCAAAGTTATTCGGTGTTGTTCTTCTGAGTAACTGGATCTGGAGAGGAGTCCTTTGGTCTTGGGGTGCTCAGGGTGGGGATGTTGTGACGATCACCTAATCATGGGTGACTACAATGGGTGAGTGAGCGAGTGCCACGGTCCCTCAAGTAAACCAGGCCACAGACTCTTCACCAGGACTAATCCTTTGGAAACACACTGAAAGCCCTGAGGGTTTTGTGGCCCTGGAACTTGCCTCTGGGCAAGGCTCCCCAGAGCACCATTTCCTTCTCTGCCATCTGCTGCCACCATCCTGGGCTGTGCTTCCAGTCAAGCCTCCAGCCTCCCCAGTCCCTCAGAGCCCCTGTCACCAAACTCAGCAAAGGCCATCTCCGAACCCCAGAGGATGGGAAGGGAGTCACCCAGAGCAGAGAAAGTCTAAGGTCCTAGATTTTAGAACTGAAAGGAGTGTTTAAAAATACAGTGAAGCCCTAGCTTCTCTTTCCATTTTAGGAATAAGAATTAGAAGTTTGGAGAGGCTCAGTGCTTCTGTAGATATGGCCAAGATGGCCTCAGACCCAGGCCAGCACCCAGGTTTCTACATTAGGCTCCAGCCTTCTCTGCTCAGCTGCCACGTGTACCTAGAGGCAGGACCCCAGTAGGGTGACGATGTCCCCGTGGCTCCAGCTCAGGCTCCTGACACACGGTAAGGGCTCAGGCCCCAGCAAGCCTGAACAGTGAGGAAGGTACAAAAGAATGGGGAGCCCCACTGGGTACCACTTGCACATAGGTGTTCTTGCTGGCTGGGTCCCCCCCAGGAAGTTATTTTCCTCTACACTGCACCCAGCAGCGTAGCACAGAGCAGGACTGGAGAACATTTGCTTCATTTGCTTCAGCCCATGGCAGAGAACCTGGACTAGCCTGTGACAGGCTTCCCTGTAGGCCGGGATGCAGTGTGGCTGGCTGTAGAGTGAGGATTTAGGTGCAGGCCCTTTCGCTTCACAGGATTGCTGCATTATCTTGATGCTGTCTAGGCCTCAGTTTCCTCATCTATAACAATGAGAGAACAGTGTTTACTTTAAGGACTGGATTGAGGATTGAGTAGATAAACTCCACAGGGTGTCTGACCCAGTGCCCAGCCCAGGACTGAGGCACACACTCCGGTCCTGACTGTGACCACTATCTGGGAGCAGCAATTTATAAACACCTGTGAGCAGGTGGGGAGAATGTATGATCCGTAAGGAGAGGGTGGATAGAGGGCAGTGAAAAAACACAGCCACCCTCCTGACAGAGCCTCAGACCAGAGTTCCTCCTGGGGAAGGGCCGCAGCAGCTCATCTGGCCAGGGGAGCCCAGACGTCCTCCCTCCGTAGCTGCAGCCCCAGGCTGGCCACCTGCTCTACCTCATGATCTAACTGGGCCGCAGCCGTGCAACTGTGAAGGAGGAGGCACCAAGGGAGGTAAGGCCGGCATGCTCATTGCATGGCCGCCCCGGGAGGCCTCAGCAGCCCTGGAGAGCAGCCCAGGTGGTGTGTCACTGTCAGGTTTTCACAGGTGACAAGCCAGTTTTTTCTTTAGAAAACTTGATCAGCTGGAAGACCTAACCATAGAGAGGTGGGCCCCAACTCTCCTGTCTTCCCTTGAAATGTTCCTCTTTCATCATAGCCATGTTGCTATACAAATGTACATCCATGCATACACACATGTACGTACATGTATTGGTCAGAGTTTTACTTAGAGGAACAGGAAAATATAAGGAATGGATATTAACACAAAATATACAATATAGGGGCCAGCGAGATGGTTCAGTGGTCTAAAGCGCCTGCTTAGGAAAGCTCAGGCAACTGCAGGGACTGCGGTTTGATCCCCTGCACCACATGCTGCGCCAGCCCCACCACCAGGGCAGGCTGGGCCAGCCACAAAATAAATAAATAAATAAACAAACACAACAAGCAAATAAATAAATAAATAATTTTTAAAAATATACAATATATAAGGAGTTATAAGATTGGCTTACAATAGTCAGCCACAGAGTCAGATGAGGAAGCGTGCAGAAGGCATCTGCACATTCCGGACTGGAGAATTCAGTCCCGAGGTCTGAAACTCATCTGTCAGCTGATGGGTCTGCGATAGAAGACTGAAGTGACTGTGATGGATGCTGAGGAGTCTGCAATGGATGGCGAAAGATCCAAGCTGGAGGCTGAAGAGTCTGTGCTGCAAGCCAGATGATGAAGCCCAGGCCGACTGCGAAGACCAAAGCTTCTCCGAGGAAGTGACATCTTGACTCCTTCCTCAGCCCTTTAGAAAGTCTCTGTGCTCCAATCATACCCCAGCATGGGCCCTTGATCCCGCTCTAGGGAGGAGCCAATCATATCCTAGGCAGGTCCTGATCCTGCTCCAGGGAGGAATCAATTGTACCCTGGGGCAGGACTCCCACCAACAGGGAGCCAGGCCACTGAGTCATCTAGCCAAGTTGACACAACATATCAACCACTACAATACATGTACAGGTATATTTGTTGTACATGTGTACACAGGCACCTGCATACACACATATACACTCATATACATGTGCATGCGTGCTCATACTGCATATTCATGTGCACACACCCTGGTACATAGGCACTCACACACATGTGCATGCATACACATGTATACATCTATATACATACACACATGCATAGACACGTGTGTGTCACATGCATAGATATGAAAGCATTTATGCTCATCCATACCTATATGAAGTGTCTGCAGGCCAAACGACACGGGGGCGTGAGGAAACACACCAACAAGTCCCAGGCTGGTGCCCACTCCCTCCCACTCCTGGAGTCTTTGGTGCATGGAGAGATGGCTACAGAGCAGAGGTCTGTGCCCGGGCACTGTGCTGAGGGTCAGATGTCAACTGCAGTAATCAGAGCCTTCACTTCCCCAAAGGGGTTGGGGCAGAGAGCCTGGGCACAGGGAGAACTAGAACAGCCCCCTTTGTTTCCCAATGCCTCTGTTGCCATCATGACAACTCGCTGTGCGCTGCGTGGGAATGAGCCTTTCTCTCACAAGCTTTGGAATGAGTCACTTGGCAAACAGCTTCTTGTGGAAATTACAAACCCTTTGTGTAAGTTCTGGGAACCCCAATTTTCAGAAACCATGTGGAGTTCATGTTTGTTTGTTGCCATTCTGCCCACTGTAGGCTGAGGAGTCCCAGCCTGTGTATGACTGGTGCACATCTGTTCTGCATACAGGCGTACACAGCTGGTGCAGCCTAGTGGGGGCTGGGAGATCCCTGTGCACCTCCAACCCCTCTGTTGACAGCTGCAACCTCGCCTCCTTCCCCCCCCCCCACCGTCCTGCTAAGGCAATTTAGCCTGGTCAGCCAAATCCAAGAGTCTGGACCCTGCTGCAGTTTCTGAGGGGCATCTCTGTGCTTCCCCCACTGCAAAGGAACGACTTCATGTGGAGTGGTTTGGCCACATCAGGGGAGCAAAATCTTCTTGGCTTTATTCTCTCTACAGGCTTTAAGAAGTTCTCTTACTCCCTGGGGAAAAATAGCACTATAATAAAACTGTTGATCTTTGATGCCCGTATCTATGCTCTTTTCAAGTTTGGGTCTTTGGACATTTTTTCTAGAGACAAAGAAGTAGCTCACAATTTTTTAGTAGTAAACATCTAGCCCAATGACTGTAATACATAGGAATTCAGCCAGTTGGGAAGAGTTCCTTGATCCTGGTTCAGAGGTGAGGAAGGATTGGTGGGCCACACAGGTGCCATTCCTGCCCTTATGAAGCCTGCATTCCAGAAATGATAGGAAAAAAAAAATCATAGATGCCATAACCAAAAATAGAAAGTAGCTGAGGTATGAAGCATCACTTGAACTTGATGGCCTGTCTTCACTCTTGTAACTTAGAATATTGTTGAGTCACTCAGTAACTAGAATTTGAGGCCTGAGACTGAGTTTCTACTCAGAAAGTCCCAACTTCCTCTTTTTGTGTGTGTGTGTGTGTGTGGTACCAGGGATCAAATATGGTTCCTTGCACTTACCAGGCAAGCGCTTATGCTGCTGAGCTATTTCCCTGGCCCTAGACTTCCTCTCCAGATTTCCGCAGCTCTCGCTGGACAAAGAGGCCCAGCAGGCAGCCTACAACAGGCACATGGCCTTGGAGACCTGGGGCTCTGGGTTTCCCTCTGCTGATGGCAGGTGTGTGCTGGGAGGCAGCAAGGTCACCCTAACTGGAAAAAGTTTGAGTTAGCAGAAAAGTTTGTTTTAGAAGAGGATTATGAAATTAGCATAATTAAGTGGCTCTTCTTTAAAGACGCAGAAAACAGCTATCTAAACAATGCTTGTTGCTCTAAGCCCAGCTTCTAGGTGACAATAGCTGACACTGGTTTATGCACCCACCCATCCACTGTGAAAGGCAGTGGGAAGCAAGTCTTGCACAGAAGTGTCCTGAGTAAGAGTGCCAAGTTGGGCAGACGGCCCTGCTCTCAGGAGCTCACATCCATGTGGTCAGATGTGGCACCCCTGGCGGTTGCTGTGCAGCCTGCAACCAGCGCTGGGCTGAGATGAGGTCGCCCTTCCCACCCTCCACAAACAGGGAATGGGGGAGCTAATTTCACAGGGAAGAGACAGCAAACTACATCTTCATCTAAGTCTAGAGCCCCCAAAGGAGCTAACCCCGGCCAGTGCCTTGTGCCTATCCTTCCCTCTCCTTCCTTTGCCCCACTCTGGCTCTAAGGAATTTGGCCACATTACCTGGCCACCAACACAGAACAACAGCAGCCCATCTATAGAGTAAGCTGCTTTGGATTCAGTTTTGTGCAATCAGAGATTAAATTCCAAATTTACTGACCCTGAAGATGAAACAGCTAATTATACTCAGTAATTGCATTTAAAATCCATGCCTTTGAGTGACTGATGGAATCTTTCCTAAAGGCTCCTGAAACACAGCATGCCAGCCGATGCCTCAGTGAAGGGACACTGTGTTTTTAGCCTGTTGGTGTGGGTGTAGCTCTCAGTCTTTCACCCAGTGCCTTCCCTCACAGTTGGCCTGCGCATTTAAAAGAGTAATTTTGTTAACCTTTATCTCTGCTTCCCAGTCAGTTGCCCATGTCACTGAAGTACCAGGGAGACAGACCTGTACAGATATATATATATATATATATATATATATATATATATATATATCTTCAAGGAAAGATACCGAGACAGAAGAAACCAGGATAGGGAGACGGGAGGACGGGCGAAGAAGAGGAAGCAACAATGTGTAAGATGCAATATGGGCTGGGCACAGTGGCACATGCCTGTAATCCCAGCACTCAAGAGGTTAAGACAGGAGGATCACATCAAATCTGAGGCCAGCCTGGGCTACAAAGTGACTTGAAGGCCAGCCCAAACTCCATAGTGAGACTCTGTCTCAAAAAGACAAAAAGAAAAGATACAGGGGGCTGGGGAGATAGCTCAGTAGCATAACTGAGTTTGATCCCGAGTACGTAAAAGAAGAAGACGAAGACAAAGACGAAGACGAAGAAGACGTATGTATGTATGTATATGTACTAGTTCCCCAAGATGATTGTAATTATCACAACATATGCCAAATATTATATATATATATATATATATATATATATTATAATAAAACACTAGAAATGACAAAAGAAAAGGAAAAATACTCCGAAGTATTAGGCATAGCAAGATAATATATACCAAGAGTAAGATAACACGTCATGTAGAGTAAGTATACATTATGGCATGATAATGCGAATTACATTATAGTACATTTCAGACGTACTATAGAAGTTCAGGAGTTTCCCCTAGATTTTCCCTAATAATGGGACATTTTATAACTCCTAGTGCTTTCAATATATACTGGAGACTCGGCCACGCCCTTACTATCACTTCAGTCCCTGGAAGCGAGCCGCCCTCGGCGGTTGCTTTGTGCGGACTCTGCCAGCGCTCTCCGCCGCGATCTGGGAAGGGAGGCCCGGGAGCCAGGCCCCGCCGCAGTGCCCGGCGGGCGGCCGAGACGCAGCTCGCAGCGCGGCTGGGCTCAGGGAACGCTCTGCGCGCTTCTCTTCCAACTTGACTGCTAGTCGAGGCTCCTGGAATCACTTCAACTGGGTGAAAACCGAAGGAAGTTGTGTCAGATGAATCACTCCACCGTGCGCTGCTGTACAGAATCACTTCCCCCTGCATAATTAATAAAAGACTGACAGGAAGGGTGTCCCTGAGATAATTAGCAGGCAGTTTTCAGAACGGGGACTTTTATTTTCCTCGGTGTTCAGTCAAATCAAGCGCCTAGTTTTTGCTACTGGAGCATTTTTGACAGAGATGGAGGGGGCTGAGGGCAAAGGCAAAGCTGGTTCTTGATGAAACACTGCGTCTGTCTAATTCCTGGTCCCGCCCAGCCTGAGACGCCCCAGAGAATCTGGGTGACCACGGCAGAGGCCCTGCCCGCCGGCCAGGGTTGCTCTGCAGGGCGGCCTACGCCACACACTGGTTTCAGCCCCACAGCCCCGCATGGCTCTGTAATGACGTGAAGTTCCATTTGTAGACAAAGCAGCCACTCAGGCAGTGCAAATCTAATTGGCATAAGGGTTTGTTTTTTGTTTGTTTTAATAAAATGGTGAGGAAATATCTCCAGGGACTCTGCTAGGAATCCTAAACCCTGTTTGGTCAGAAAACCTCATAGCTGACCAGACAGCCCATCACCTTGAACCCTGTAAACTCACCTGAGAACAAAAAACTCACATGCCCGTCCATCCAAATTTGCCATCCAAAGATTGGCATGCCCTCTTTCTCACTAATATCTGTGCCTTTGAATTAATTTTTTTGTCTTTCTGCAATTACCTTTTCATACTTTACTCCAGCAAAACGATGTTTTCTGGCTCAGATATCCTGCTGAGTGCGATAAATTGCAACTCTCCCATATATTTCTGATAATCTTGTGAATACTAAAAGTGTAATGGTGGCACTAATTAGATGTGGGACTTCCTGCCACCACTCCTAAACTCTGGGATCTTTTTTTCCCAGCTGTGACAGGGGCTCCACTGTTGGCCTAACCCAAGGCCTCTTAGTGCCTCTGTACTTCGTGCTGAAGCTGCTGCGCTGGCTCTAGGTACAGCTGCTCACAGACTTATTGTTAAGGAAACTGAGGGCCCCTGTCTCTTCTTCTGGAGATGTTACCTGTCCCCTTGGTGCCCTCTCCCCTCCTTTTACATCTCTCCTGCAACTCAACCTAGGAGTTCATGGGTCTATACCCTAGCCCAGGAGCTGAAAGCCACAAGCCATATGGAAAGAAGCCTCGTGGAATGCAGCCCATCCTCTTGGTAGGGAAATCTGACCTGCCCCTCAGCCACTCCAAGCTCGACAGTGACCTTAATTCTTTGTCCTAGTCAATTTTCCTGTTCCTGGGAAAAACACAGGACATCCACAATTGAAAGGCGGAAAGGTTCATTTTGGCTCACAGTTTTAGAGGGCTCAGTCCACGCATGGTTGGCTCCAAGGCAGAAACAGTGCAGCAGAAGAGCTGGGGGAAAGAGAACTGCTCAAACCATAGTGGCCAGGAAGCAGTGAGAGACAGAGATGACAGGGACAGAGCCTCCCGAGGCGTGTTCTCCATGAACCACCTCCTCCAACCAGACCCCACCTCTTAGACCAGTGGGTGAGTCCGCTGAAGAGCACAGTACCCCCAGGATACAACCACCTTCCACTCCTGAACACACGAGTTTTGGAGGCACATTTCAGATCTAAATCATACCACACTGCATAAGGCTTCCACCTACCCTAAGAAACCCCATTCTGGCAAGATATGTCAACCACATCCTCACTTATGACTTCTGTCCCTAGTTGTGAGACTCTACCTTCCAAGATGAAGACTGGTCAGTGGTCCTTCACCTACCTCAGGAGCCCTGAGACCAGAAGATATAAATATGTCTCTGGCCAAAGTAAGACATTTCCTTGAGAACTTATGTTCTATCTTTAAAGTTCATAGAAAGTTTGCATTCCATTCCATACTATACCAATTTATTTTGATAAAAATATACTGTTTTTTAAAAAGCTAGGAAAATTGGTCTATAAGCACAGCTTAAGCCTAGGAAAACACAGCATTCAGTCCTTGACTTGGAGCATTCCAAGAACTCCCTTCGCCTCCTCTGCCCCTACACCTCCCAGTTCTGCCTCCTAGAACATTCTTCACAGTCGGAAAAGCCTGGAACACATGCAGCAATTGTTTATGCAGCACAACAGAAGACTGGCTGCATTTCCTGAGCACCTAAAAGTAGTCTCTCCCCTCTTACTATACAAGTGCACTTTATATGCACTTAGTAATACATGTGCTGTGTGTGTGTGGTCCGGAGGACTGAACCCAAGGCCTTCTCACTGAGCTACATCCCCAACCAGATATAGATATAGATATAGATATAGATATAGATATAGATATAGATATAGATATATAGATATTTAAGACAGAGTTTCAGGGCCAGGGAGATAGCTCTGTGGCACAAGTGCCTGCCTGTCAAGTGCAAGGTTGTAAGTTTGAACCCCGGTCCTGTCAAAAAAAAAAAAAAAAAAGGCAGAGTTTCTCTTATTAAGTTGCTAAGTGGCCCAGTTGGTCCTGAACTTGTGACTATCTTGCCTCAGCCTCCCAGAATGCTGGAATTATAGGCATGTGCCACCACACCTGGCCTGCACTTTCATGAGCTTTTTGAGTCAGCAGGATAGGGAGGGGTGCATGTAGGGGCTCATGGGGGCACATGGAAGCCATGGCTCCTTCCAGGGCACGCTGGAGCTTGATGTGTACTTCGGGCTCTTCTCAGCAATTCAGACTCACCCTAACCCAGAACCTGGGGTCTCTTGTTAGGCAGCTGCTGGAACACATCAACTTGTGAATATGCTGAAACCTGCTCTTTTCAGTCCACAGGGCTGTACCTCAGTGTCTCACAATCAGCATAGCTAATTCTTGTGCTTATGACTATCCTATCACATAGTGGACAGGAGAAAGAAGAGGAGCTGCTGCACTGCTGGTAGAGGGCTGGGTCCCTGGAACACCATGCCAGGGAGGTGCTGTACACAGGCACACTGGGAAGCAGAAATCCTTTCAGGGCCCAGAGATGTGCAAGCCTGGTATAGGAGGACAGTGTGAAGTGGGCATTTCAGATCAGAGCCCAGTGTGGCCTTCAGTTAGCCCCACACCATTAGCACCCCTGTACAACAGGATGCGAATAAATGACTTCAGCCTGGGCACTCTTGAGCTGATGTGAGATAGCAGGGCACAGCGCTGCCATTGCAGGACTGTGAAGAGAGCCCCGTCAGCATTTGTCAGCTCCTGGGATCCTGGAAAGTCATTGGTTGGAGATGCTGCTGCCTGAGAGAGCACCGGACCTCCCCCTGCACAATCACCAAACACCAGCTTGTAGCTCAGTGCTACGGTACGGTGGGCATCCTTACAGCAGACTCCAGGGGACAAAAGTACAGGGTGGAGCTGGAAGGGTGGCGATCTATTTATTTATTTTATTGTTTTGGTCTTTTTGAGACAGGGTTTCACTATGCTGTCCAGGCTGGCCTTGAACTCACTTTGTACCCTAAGCAGTCTCCAAACTTATAGCAGTCCTGCTGCCTTACTCTCCCAGGTGCTGGGATTACAGGTATGTGCCACCATGCCCAGATAGGGTGGCAATTTTTTTTAAAAAGTCTTTTTCTGTGTATTCACTTATCAATAAATAAAAATTGAGTGCCAGAATCTGCTCCCAGCAGAGGGTGAAAGCCTCCTTGGGCTCAGGGAGAATCCAGGAAGGAGGAACAAGCCTGTGGGTGGAAGGAGGAGCACTGGGGACCCACAGGATCTAGCAGGCTCTGGGGCCAGGCGGACACAAAGCTATTTCGTGAAATAAATGAATAATCAAATATAAAAGCAAGAATCAGCAAGCCCAAGGTTTGTGGGAGGACAGATCAGTCCAACCGAGGCATAAAAGCAGAGAGAAACTGCAGTGCCACTAAGAGGAGAAGGCTGGTGCTCTGACATTCCAGGAGCAGGGAGGGAGCTTCAGCAGACACCCCCAAAACCCTAAGACCCAGGTCCCCTTTCAGTGGTCATTGTGAGTTTCTATTTCTCTCAGTGAAAACATTCCTAACCAATGTATTTACCTTATCCCATTCCATTGACCAGGCAGTCCCACAAGATTAGTCCTTCTGCCAGCACCCTGGGTCTCAGGAAAGGTATGAGGCTCTGAGAGACAGCGACACCACCACTGTCACCTACCAGTAAGTCACTGGCCCTTAATTCAAATTCAGGCCTGAGGTCAAAGCCCAGGGTCCTTGTATCTCCTCTCTACCCTACCTCATATTCATTTCCTGAGGTGCCAGTAACAGCGCACTGCACACCAAGTGGCTTTGAACAACAGAACTGGTTGTCTCACTGTTCAGGAGGCTAAAAGCTGAGCTCAAGGTGCTGCCGGGCCACCTCCCTAAAAACTCCAGAGACAACCCACTTCCCACCTGTGGCAACGCAGCCAGTGTCAGTGCCCCTTGGCTGTGGGTGGCAGTGCTCCAGGCTCCCTGATCTCCAATAGCTTTCTCCTCCCAGTCTCTTTTGAGTATCTTCTTTAATAAGGACATGTCCCAGTGGCTGGGGCCCTCCCAACTTCTGTATGACCTCACCTGCCCAAACTGATCGTATGGAGATCCTCCTCTCACATGCAAAGGGTGATCAAAACATATGGTGAAGGGCCAGTCACATAGCTCAGCAGACTAAAGCGCCTGCTTAGGCAGAGTGCAGTGGCTGGTGTTCGATCCCCAGCATGCCGTGTCAGCCCCACTCCCAGGACATGCTGAGACAGCGATTGAGACTGGGCGTGGTGACGCACACCTGTAGTCCCAGCACTTGGGAGGCTGAAAACAGGAGGATTACTACCAATCTGATCTACGTAGTGAGACCCTGAACACCCTGTAGACCCTGTACCAAATGCATACATATATATGCATATATATATATATATATATATATATGTGTATACTATATACATTAATGTAATGTAATATAATGTATATAAATTTATACATTCACTATATATATGTATGTATAGTGAATGTATAAATTTAAATCATTTATTACACTAAAAGATACAGTCCCACTGACCCCTCTCAAAATACTCCCTCCCCCCTTAGTTTGAGCACACTTATCCCATTGCTCTTGCCACTTTCTGAAGCAGTTTTGGAAGTCTTTCTTCACAAGTGTCTTTACAAGATAGGATAAAAAATAAGGTGAATGCTGCTTCCCAATGCCATCTAATAGAAAGGCAGGCTCATTAAAATACTATAGGGGCTGGGGAGATAGCTCAGTAGAACAAGTGCTTGCCTGGCAAATGCAAGAGCCTGAGTTTAATCCTTGATTCTGAAAAAAAAAACAAAAAACAAAAAGCACAGTGTGTCCTCATTCACCTCATCTACCAGATATGGTATCTTATAATAACCTGAGTCATCTCCAAAGTCAAAATGACTATGAAAGGTAAACATTTTGAATCTATACAGGATATTAAGGCAGCCAAGACAACACAACTAAAGACACTCATGAGAGACTAGGGAGATAGCTCAGGGCCACAAATGCCTGCCTGGCAAGTACAAGGTCCTGAGTTCGATCCCCAGTTCTGAATAAAAAAAAAAAAAAAAAAAACAGACACTCATGAGAGGGCTTGCCAAATAGCTCAGTGGATTAAAGCACCTACAAGTAGGCACAGGGGCACAGGGTTCAATCCCCCGGCCTGCCATGCCAGTCCTGCCCCGGGGTGCACTGAGACAGCAACTGAGACTGGGCATGATGGCTCAAACCTGTAATCCCAGCTCTTGGGAGGCTGTGAACAGGTAAATCACTATGAGTCTGATCTAGTAGTGAGACCCTGAACATCCTGTAGACCCTTCCCTGAAATATAGAAAGAAAGAAAGAAAGAAAGAAAGAAAGAAAGAAAGAAAGAAAGAAAGACACTCATGAAAGAGAACTTCCAGGACTGTTTCAGAAAGTGGCAGAAATGATGAGATAAGAGTGTTCAAAATTCAAAGTACTTTGAGAGGGATTAATGGCAAAGATGTCTTTTATTGTATTTTTAAAATTGAAACATTCATCATATTTTTTTATTTTAAGTCAAATTCATAGGGCCTGGGTTTAGTACTTCAGCAGGATACAACTTGACCCATATACACCTATAGAAGAAGAAATCTGACTGAAACAAGAAAGGAGCAGAGAGATTTATCTGTCAGCCAATCCAAGAAACAGAGAGGAAGCACACCTCTCTCTGTCTGTCTGTCTGTCTCTCTCTCTCTCCCTCCCTCCCTCCCTCTCCCTCTCCCTCTCCCTCTTTCCATCTTTCCTGCTCTCTTTCTCTTTAACACACACACACACACACACACACTTTCTCTCTTGTATGTTAGGATATACAGGTGACATAGGAGAAAGGTCACAGAAAATAATGTAAACTTGAGAGGAGTTAGCAGAAAGTAGGCATTTATATCTTTGATGAGTTTGCTGAACCGCAGCATAAAGAAATAATAAGGCGAGGGGAGAGGGGCAAGAGGAACCGAGGATGAGCTCAGCACAGCAAGTGAGGCTGGCAGTGCATGCACCCCACCACAGGATAATAAGCACTAGGTCACTCACCCGGGAAGTTTCCACTAGAGGTGCACGTTCTAAATGTCCATCTGTCCAGACACCTGGTCCACAGTTTTTCCTCCTCCTATCTGTTAAATGTCTTTGGATGATGATAAAGATAATTGCCTTAAAACTTATAAGGAGTAAGATTTTGGCTTGCAGTTTGTTCTTTGACATCAGTAGTAAATTTTATTAAATAAACATCCTTTGGAAAGGGTTAGTGATTTTTTTTTTTTTACATAGTTCAGTCTGGCCTTGAACTCACTATGTAGCCCAGGCTGGCCTCATGGAAAGAGTGAGAATTAGCCAAGCAAGGCAAGAAGAAATGGACAGAGGCTTTATCTAACTGTACAAAACATTACATGAGAATTCAGTACATCTCTGGAAACTGCTAGCAAGCAATCATCTCCAAACCGTGCTTCCTATTCAGATTAATGGAGTTGACTAAATGTCTACACCTTCAAGATTGCCATGGTCACTTTAGTCTCAAGAAATAACAGGACAAGAGGGTGCCAGGGCCCATGCCTGTCATCCCAGGACTGGGGGTTGAGGGGAGGGAGGTGAAGCAGGAAGCGCTCAAGTTCCAGCCCAGCCTCAGGAACTTGGGGTCTTATAAAATCCCTATCTTAACATAAAAAATAAGAAATGCCTAGGGTTTAGCTCAGTGTAAAGACCCTGAGTTTAATCCCCAGTACTGGGGAAGAAAACAGCCAGAAAAGAAGAAAAGAAAGCTCTGAGAGTGTGTGGACTGTCGAGTCACTGGGGCTGAGGGGTCAATGATATTGTAGGGAATATAACCCAGAGGCCCCAGAAATAGTGTGTGTGTGTGTGTGTGTGTGTGTGTGTGTGTGTGCTGCGACCTTTTGTGTTAGCCACTTGAAGTGAAATATCTTCCTGTCCACAAATTTCTTCTCCCTTTACCTCCTGACACTAATATTCCATTCCCCAATTTGTCCTCCTGGGGTATAGCTCCATGACCTACTCTCCGTAGCCCAGAAGCTCTGACTTCTGACGCAGTCAAATGGCACTGTGATCCCAATATCCCACATTTCTGGGCCCCATCTCCATGGATCCATCCCTGTTGCAAAGCTGGGCAGAGAAATGGCTTTCATGCTCGCTGGCCTGTCACTCCTTCCCCTAAGCAAGTAGCACTTCCGATGTCCAGAACAGCAAACCCTTCCACCAGGTGATCTCCCACAGCCAGTCCCAGGGTGGCATATGTATTTAGACTTCAACTGTTAAGGGAAAGAAGAACATAAGTTTAGGTGATGCAACTCATACCAGCATATACAAGCAGATAAGTGAATGTCATTTTGTAAATCTGAGGCAATACATTGAGGGAACAGGCAGCTACTAATTAATCAAAGTCTGATTACCCAGGCTGGACTAGTGTAGGCTCTGGTTTTTCTCCCCTATTTCTTTTCCCCAGCCTTGGAGATGCTAGGAAGGAAAAAAAGAGGTCACTCTGTCACGTAGCAGTCATGCCTGAATTTCTGCAAGGCCTTTGGATGCTCACATGCCTGGTTTCTACACCATCCCCCACCTCCACTCTAAACTGGATTATTTCAGGTTGGATGTACAGAGGAGCTTAGTGATTTTAAAACAAAGCAAAGCTTTCTCTACTGGGCAATGCCATTTATAGGACATTTCCATGTCCTTCCTCCTCTCTTCTGGGGCAGTGTGTGTGTGTGTGTGTGTGTGTGTGTGTGTGTGTGTGTGTAAAAGAGAGAAAGTCAGAGACAGAGAGAGAGAGAGATCTATCACATACTTTTCACATAAACACACAGTGTTTGGGGCACACAAGAACGTGAGCCTGGGGGCTTTACTAGGCAGAAGTACAAGGTCCTACCAAGCCCCAAATGGCTTTCAAAATGCTACACAATGAGATGTTTTTCAAAAGGGCCTCAATGCCTTCATTATTTTACAGGAATTTCAACTCAAGCAGCTTTACACGGCCATTATTACTTAATTACCAGCATAAATCTCACTAGTAACTTCCATAACTTCATTTGCAAATGAACACACACACCTCCTAAATCACTCCCTCTTTTCTCTCTTCCCCACTCAGTCCCAGACTTGTATGTGCAGATTCCCTGTTCCCATGTGGTCCCAGCCTGGACAAATGGTTGTCTCCTGCTGCCCCAAGCCTGCAGGTCCTGCCAGCCTTGGGACACACACACACACACACACACACACACACACACACACACCCTTAGGCCAGACACTGACTGGTTTGCTTGAAAGTTTCAAGACCACGTGAAGTCCCTAGTGATCTGAGGCCCAGTTTCCAGTACACAAAACCTGTCTTTGGCTGTACTGGCCAAGTTCCCAAGGAGCCGCTGAGACCAGAGACAGCTAGAGGGCAAGGACAAGAGACACTGGCCCAAACAGGATGCAGGCAGGGCCTCAGGTCTGGCTCTGGTTCTTCCACCTACTTACTGAGTCGCTAGTCCTGACGCCTACCCAGGGCTCTCTGGGATATGGTGGGAGGCAGACCAAACAGTGTTTCTCGCCATTTCCCTGCTGGTTTTTCCCCTTAGTGATTCTAAGAGACAAACTGAGTCTAAACTAATTACTTAGGATCCCCTATGGCCTTTCACAGGCTTAAAATAATAAACACCAATCCCATTTTTAACAGAATGTATTAACAGTATCTGCTATGTTCATGTTAGGGCCTCTGTCTGAATTCTGAAATCATGCTCTTCTTTTTAGCTTTCAACTTACAGAGAATGCTCTAAGAGATCCAGGCATTACCTGGAGGATTCAAACTGCATGAGGTTCCACAAACCAGTGAAATACTTGGGTGAGGGAAAACAAACCCAGTCTCCAAAGCCAAACACCCTGACTCCACCCCTTAACACCCACATTTCCTCACTGCGTGACTTGGGGCTCACCGCTTACCCTCTCTGAGCCTAGGTTCCTCACCCTAAAACCTGGACCAGTGCCAACTGCCAAGTTGGTTCCATGAGTATTGAGTGAAAAACTACTTATATGTGAAGCAAGTGACAAACTAACTCGGACACTAGGTTCTCCTTTTTTAAAAATCCGTAATAGACTATGATGGGTCAGAATATTCAATAAATTTGATTATTACTCTTTTTGTCTTCACTTCCCTGAATCAAAAAGAAAAAAGAAGGAAATAAAGTCTCTCAGAGGCCCTATTAAAAGCATCAGCACCCACTGAAATGCACTTTCCCCTCAAAAACTAGTTAATTAATTATTCACCACTGTTGGAACTGGAAATAAGAGCAGGGCTCGTTGCCACATGTGGGCTCAATGCTAGCCATGACCTGGTGTCTGTGGGGCGCACCCAGATCTGTGGCTGCAGCGCCGCGCAGGCTCGCAGGGTAGGGGTGCGCACTGCTGCTGCGCGATGCCCCGGGGTGATTGCGCGCCCTGTTCTGAACTCCACACTGCATATCTGGCGAATTACTTCACTGCATGGGTGGCCTGAGTCTCTGGCCTCCCGCCTCCAGGCTCCTTCCAACGCTCTGGGCAAGCAATAACCACTCCAAATGCAAGACTTTTCTTTCATGCCCCAGTAGCCTAAGCAACTCATTAACTCTCCAGGGCTGAGGTTTGAAATTACTTAAAAATCTCACATCCCACTGAGCGAGCAGACTGAGTGCCGGAAGAAGAGAGTCCAAGCCAGGAACGTGGCAGTCATGACAAACAGTCGGCAGGCAGGCAGGCAGGCAGGCAGGCAGGCAGGCAGGCAGGCAGGCAGGCAGGCAGGCAGGCAGGCAGGCAGGCAGGCAGGCAGGCAGGCAGGCAG
>PVKN010017521.1:0-17295 GCA_004027915.1 Capromys pilorides | reverse complement strand
TATGACATTAGAAGCAGCATACAACTGACCTTGTCAGATACAAAAATACATTTTCTATAGAAGTATTGCTTTAACTTGATCTTAACCATCCAGCAGAAAAGTTTAACCTCAAGGTATAAAAAGTAAAGCATATTAATATGCTGAGCTGTAAAAGGCTAAAGTCAATAGCTTCTGACATTGCCAGTTGAGCTGATAACCCACTACTACTAAGGATTATTAGACTATATGTACAGCTACTTTCTCTTAGTTCAATAAGAAAGATTTGTACTAATAGCGTTTAGAAAAGTTATCATGTCTGCATCTTGTACTCTGAATAATGTCTACGAAGACAATAATATACATGCTATTAATTAGTGTGGCTGTCCTGCTTACATATTTTGAAATTGTCTCATTGTTATTTCTTTCTTATTAAAATTAATAAAATTAAAAAAAATGGATGGACAGATATCACATTCTTGACTATGGTGGCCTCACATGGAACATTTGGCCCCGCTTTCTTTAGTAATGAGTGTGTATTTCTTCGTATCCCAATGGGAGGGACAGTATTTATAACAGGTTATGCCAAGAACTATTCTATTCTTAAACACTTGCATTTGCTTGTGCATTGCTTTGGTTAGATTGGTGGTTTGTGACTTTAAGGAGGTTTTGGTTGAATGAATCCTATGGAAAGCATTTAAAGAATGTTTGATGTTTGACAGAATATAGCATTATGAAGAGCTGCGCTTTCTTCAACTGCCCATCTCTTTCATGCAAATGGTGCAATCCAAATTCTTTTATGGCACAGGAACTACCTGAACAGTAGCAGAGAAAGAACTTAGTTGTGTTGTATTTAAAAAATTATACTTTTACAACAGATTGTAGTATTATGACTTATCCATAGAGTCTTTTTTTTTTTTTTTTAAATAATGTATTTGAGTGTTGCAGGGTCTCATCATGTAGCTTGGATTCATAATGATTCTCCTGCTTTCAATCTCCCCAGTGCTGTAATTGTAGGCGTGCATCACTAAGCCAAAACTCTTGTCTGGCTCAGCCTACCCTGGGAGCCGGGCTGGCTTGAGCTGGCTCAGCATGTGGTGCCGGGAATTGAACTATGGTTCCTGCGCTTGCCTAAGCTTTCCTAAGCAGGTGCTTAGGCTGCTGTCTGCTGAGCTATCTCACTGACCTCCATCTATAGAGTTTTGAAAAATTCTTTTCTGCAAACTATGGAAAACTATTTCTGTGGGCCTCACTGTTCTTATTTATAATATCAGGGTTTACATGACCTTTCAAGTCCATTCACACTCTGATTTTCAGTAGTGAGAAAGAAAATTTGATAATTAATCATCATATTTCTAATTGGCATTTTTTTATTTTTATTTTTTTTTTCTAATTGGCATTTTTAAATTAAGCTACTTGTTCTTGTTCCTCTAAGAGCCTTGAAAATGGGCAGGGCCAGGACTGGTGCTTCCTCATGAGTTATCACATACCTAACATAATACCAGGCACACCTTGAGGCACTGCAGAGTGTTCTTTAAACTAAAATAAGAAGCACACAGCCCATGATCAATGGAAAAAATGTTCTATTTTGGTAATTCAATAAAAATATTCTAAATGTATTATCTATATTTTAATATTAATAAATATTCTGAAAACAAATGGCTCACTATTTATACTAGTAAATGTATTATACAAAAGACAAGCCAGCTCACTGTCTGAGAGGACCTGTTTCACTGTCTCTGTTCTGAGAACGGTTCTTCCTCTGCCTTAATCTTTTCTAGGCATTCCTGACAAACTCTGCCTTGATTTCTTCATGTGATTGAGAGTGATTACGCACTCAGCCACTGTGGGATAGTCTGTGGTCACTGCAAGGTAGAGGTGGGCTCCATGTCTTTGCCTATCTAGCTATATCTGATATCTGATATCAAAAGCGATCTATATTGATCCATTGATCTACCTCTACAATGATGGTTTCTTCACCATTTTCTTAGGCATAGAGAATACTTAAGAAAATAGTTCTTTAAGTATAAAAATAACACTGACGGATGTCCTTGCCCCTTAATTTTTGTTTATGTGTTGAAAAATTAGGTAAGCAGTACAAAGAAATTCTTGTGTCCTCTTCCTGCAGAGATGGAAAATGACGTCCAATGGCGTCATACATGTGCTGAGTATTTCCTCACTACTTAGGCCCAGTACTCAACACCTGAAAGGGGGCTTGAGGGAGGGAAGGTTTATTCTGGCTCCTGCTTGTAGAAATGTTAGTCCCTATTCAGCTGGCTGCAAGGCAGGCAGCCTGGCCAAGCGGCACTGTAGAGGCCCATTACACAGCAGGCAGGAGGCGTGCGATTTTCTTTTCCTTTCTGTTTTATTCCATTCAGACTCTAAGCCTATTCGTTGGTGTCACCCATACCCAGGGTGGGTCACCCTTCTTTAGTAAGTCTGTCATCCACACTCAAGACCAACCAGTGGACTAACAGTGTCACACACCCATGGTCCATTCGCTCCCAAAGTCACACCTGTGGAACATCAGCTGTGCACAGGGGTATCTAAGCCATCACAGCAGAGCACATTCCCTCTTGTTACTCAAGGTTCTATCTTCTGGTGGTCTTCTTGTCTCAGTGTATCTCTCTGAAGTTCACTGTAAAATCCTATGACTTTTAGATTTAGATTTCAGATGTTTTCAGTGTTGTTTTGCAAAAATAGAAAAGGAGTCTTTTAAATTTCACTTTTACTTTTGAAAGGTTGTCCATCACTGGAAAGAAAGATCATTAGAATTTCCAGGAGAAGTGTCTTTTCCCAGACATCTGTTTATGTGACCCCTGTCCTTTCTCATGTCTCCCTCCTTATTTTATTTTTTTAATTTAAATTTTTAAAAATATTATTTTAAAGAGAAAGAAAAAATGATAATAAAAGTTTGAAAACAGGTTAGTAGGAAAGTTGCAATCGCTAAAACCTTGTGTACTGTCTTCAGAGTAGTTATTCGGAGTACAAGGTGTAGATATGATATGTTGCCCAAACAACGTTAGCACTAAACTTTCTTTTCAATGAACTAAGAGAAACTAACTGTATACTATTCTTAACTATTTTGTGTATATATTTTTTTCTATGTCCTTAGTCTGAGCTCTTTCCTTTTCTTCAGTGCTGCTGCTCTGCTCTTTGACCACCTAGGTACTCATGCGTCACACAGCACACTGTTGCCAGCATTCAGCGCCCTGCTTGGACCTCCCTGGGGCCAGTGGATAGGGCATAATCCTTGATTCGCTGCGGCATTGCCAGAGATCTATGTATTGCATTTACTTCCTGAAATTAGTGGAGAAGACCAAAGAAATCTATGGCGAGGATGCTGAAACAGCCGTTAAAATGCCAGCTTCCTGCAGTACAAGGCAGAAATCTTCACTGTTACATTTTCATGATGACCTTAGGTAACCTGAAATGCTGAGACCACTTCTAGATTCAAAAGGTTATGAACAGTTAATACCTACTAGAACTAAACCAGCAATCCAGAATTTACTTTGGCAGGGCCTCCTGATAGATTGTTAGTATAGCAGAGGAATAGGGATGAAGAGAGGCAACTTCTTGCTGAGGGGAGAAAGGGTAATTTAATGTGACTGTGAAGTTGATGCCATGTGGATCTGATTCTGCCTAAAACAAAAATTGACCCAAGAACCAGCTTGCATCAGACCTATGTGGTGTGGAGCTGTAGGCTTTGGCTGAAGAGAAAATCCCAGCAGTAAAGCATTAACTTAGCAATCCTTCCAGTTAAAAATAATAGGGATGAGTTCCGATTCTTCACTTGTAGAGATAATAGTAGTATCTGCCAAATATACAAGAAGGAAATGAGACAGTATGTGTAAAAGGCTTAGCATACTATTTGGGGTATAATCAGTGGTAACTACTGTTTTTTGTTTGTTTTTTTACAAAATGAAAGTTACAGCAATTGTCATACTACAGCTACCTCCAAAAAGTGAAAGTGAAAACAGCTTCCTCTGAGTCCCAAGTCAGCCTGCCAGTTCTGTCCACATATTCCTATTTCTCCTAGCAAGTTTGCCTTGGTAAATGAATGTTATGAGCATGTGTGTGTTTCCTGCTGCCTACATCCTTACCCCACACAGAGGCGGCGGAGATGGGGAGTTGTCAGTAAGCAAGAGGTGGCTTGTGGGTATTCTCAAGCTTGAACAGAAATTAGGTGCTTAAGGGTCTGCACATGTGCTTCATTTAGGGCCAAGAACTCTACTCGGAAGAACAGATACAGAGCCTACCATCATGCGTGAGTTGAGCAAATACAGTTCCTGGTAGGATGATGGGACTACTTCTGGGCATATGTGAAGGTTCAGAAGAATTAGTCTCTTGGGAATTGCTTTTACTGTGCTTGGGATGAGAGATCCAAATTCCATGGAATATTCCAGGTTATATTTGGTTTATGGGATTTGGGAACTCAAAATGTTATGGGATTTGGCTTGAGTTTAATGCAATCTTGATACCAAAAGAAAAGAAAAAAAAACTAGAGATGAGACCTCCTCCAAGTTAGGTACAGTATGTAAGCACCATTCTGCTAAAATGGTGATCATGGTTTGTGTGTGTGTGTGTGTGTGTGTGTGTGTGTGTGGTACCAGGGATTGAACTCAGAGCCTTGTGCTTGCCAGGCAAGCACTTACTCTACTGAGCTATCTCCCTGGCGCCCAGTGGTAATCACGTATTTTGGTACCTGTCTTTTGCCCCAAGTCAAAGCCTGCAGTAGCCGTTAGTAACTTGTCTTGCTATGCACAGCTTTACTTCTTCTGAACCTCTTCTTCCTAAAGCCTTCTTATCCAGACTCTTTGTGGTTTTTTTTTTTTTTTCATGGCAGGCTCAGCCTGTCCTGGGGGCAGGGCTGGCATGGCATGTGCTGCTGGAGATTGAACCAAGGTCCCTCTGTGACACTTTAAACCATTGAGCTATCTCGCCAGCGCTGGACTCCTTTTGCTTGCTTTGTTCTCTCAATCTGCTGTGGAGAGTCCTATGTACTTAGCATTTAGAGGTAACAAGTAGATGTTTGCCTCTAGGAAAGGTATGCCTGTGTGTTCGTTCAGAGCTTTCCAATCTGTAAGGCAGGTATTCTTTAAAGACTGATGCTTGATATAACAGAATGTGTTTATTAAAAGTTTTACTCTAAGGTAACAATGATATGGGTAGGAACTTGCACAAGGTATAAGATCATGAGGAGAGATTTCTAGAGGCCATGTGGTCTCTACATTTTGCTGCCAAACATACCCAAGAAATGTAAGTTTTATCTTCAACATGCTCCTCGGCAGTGGTATTTGTCTATAAAGTATATATAACCATTTAAAGAGAGAGAATAAATATTGTCAGATATAAATATACATGAAAATTGATGCAAAATTTGCTCTGTCTAGGACACAGTTTTATAAATTGTCTTTTTTTGTATTTTATTTTTATTATTTTGATACAGGTTGTGCTACACAGCTTGGACTTGTAGTATTCTTCCTGTCTCAGCCTCCCCAGTACTGGAATACAGGCGTGCACCAACACACCCGGTTTTGGGGCCAGTACAGCATGTGGTAGCAGAGATCAAAATCAGAACCTTTCATTTGCTAGGGAGCGCTTATGCAGCTGAGCAATTTCCCCAGCCATATATATAGATAGATAGATAGATAGATAGATAGATAGATAGATAGATATAGATATAGAGATATAGATATAGATACATAGATATATAGATATATAGATATATAGATATTTTTTTTTGATTGACTAAACAGTGAAAATTTGCAATCAAGACTAGCAGTTAGAGGCAGGCTGGGGTTAGAACAAATGGCTGCTGGACACAGAAGAAACACAGGAAGGAAAAAAGTATATTTGGAACAGTGAGGAGGAACAGCAGGGAAGGTGTTTGGGGGAGATTAAGTTGTGGCAGAGTGGTTCAGGGCTGTGCTTCTTACATTTCTAACACTTGCATGAAGGAATGTGTTTGGTTGGTTGGTTTTCTTGAATTATAGTGTGTTGAGTACCTATATTTCTTGTAAAAGAATGTATGACTAGAAAATTCTTACTTTCTTTTTCTGCTCATATCTCATCATGGTTCAGTAAACCAAACCAAACCATACCACATCACACCGCACCCCCCCAACACACACAGACAAGCACACACACACACACACACACACACACACACACACACAAATAGCATACCAACTGCTGTTAGGTGGCAGAATATTCTGAGCCTACTTCCTGAGGAATTAGGAAATGGTCAGTGATGAAGCTGGTGGCACTGAATAGTGAAGATTCTGGGAACCACTATAATAATGTCAAGCTTTGGGCCCTAAACATTAGGGAGAGTCTATCAGGGTTACTGTCTATTGTCTTGCTCACTTTTCACAGTATATTAATTTGTTTAACATTTTTGTGCTGAAAACATGTTAGATAAAATGCACATTGTAAATCTATGTCGACTTGGTAGTTGTTTGTCAGTGTGACAGAAGTTGTTCAATATTTTATTTTGAAATTAAAGAACTTCATTTTGGGAAACTTGAGTTGGGCAAGAGCACATTTACTGTTGAGGCCTTTCCCTCCCTTCTTGCTTATCGTGTATCTGGCATTGTTTAGGCTGGTGGTTTCTTACAGCAGATTTCTAAGGAGACCAGAACTGGCCTGTGAGCCCCCATGCTTTTGTTGTCTTCTTGTCCCATCTTTCTTTTTCAGTCACCAGGTTTCAAGATGCTGCGAATACAGAGAACCAAGCTGCGTGGGCTGAGTCCCAGCCTCTCCAAAGGCCATCACCACAAAGCTGTGATGGCCCTCAGGCGAGAGGATGTCAACGCCTGGGAGAGGAGGGCGCCTCTGGCCCCCAGGCACATCAAAGGGATCACCAACTTGGGATACAAGGTCTTGATCCAGCCTTCTAATCGGCGAGCCATTCACGATAAGGTGATTATTTCCAACTTTTTAAAATTGGCACAAATAAAATGAACTGGCATATTCAATTAATATTAAGAAGCATATTCAATTCCTTGAATTTGTTTGAGTGTTATTTTTATCTCATTCCATGCTTTTACCAGGTAAAAGGAAAGGTTCTGGTTTTGGAAATTTGTTATCTTTCAGATATTTTTTCCTCCATGTGCTGCTTTGGCTTGGGGACTAGGAATACAAAGATCAATTAAGCTCAATTATGTATATCTAAAACTTATCAGTAACGTTCATTAATTTAAAAGATACTGTTCTTGCATGCAGAGAATGCTTCTTTGTGTAGAATTTATTCACAGGAAGGTGTGTGGCCAGCCACTTTGAGAATCCTTGATCATTCTGTGTAGTTTTCACAATAGTTTTATGACATAGGTTAGAATTCTATTCTCGCTTTAGAAAAAAGAAATATATACATATTTGATTTTGAAAGAAATTTGTTATAATTCTCACACTTTTTAAAAAACTTTTACTTATTTATTTGGTACAATGTTTCACTACGCAGCTCAGACTCATAGTGATCTTCCTGTCTCAGCCACCAGTGCTGGGATTACAGGCATGTGCCACCATGCCGGGTCTCAGAGGCTGGCTCAGCGCACCTGGGGGACAGAGTAGCATGTAGTGTTGGGCATCGAACCCTGGTACCTGTGCTTGCCAGGCAGGTGCTTATTCCGCTAAGCTATCTCAGCAGCCCTTTTCTTTGGTTCTTTTGAGTGTCATTATGGGAAAATGGGTCATTTCCATTCAATCCATTAAACATTACTTTTAAATGTCCTCTAATTATCTCAAATTTGTCTAATAAGAATCCTTTAAGAGGAGACTCCTCTAGTCTTTGGAAATTAGCTCATTTGCCTTTGAGCTTTCCTATTTCCTGGAATAATACATTATCCTCACCTCACTTGTACTTTTCATGCCTCACTTCTGAAATTATTTCACCCAGAAACTTTAATTTCTTCTGGTATATAGAAACCAAGATTTTGTGTCTGGTTTTAATTGTGCTTATTTGTTACTGAGATATTTTTGGTGCTTTTAGGATATAAAGCTCAGCAACAAATAAAAGCAGAAAGCCATGTGCAGTGGGATACACCCCAGATCCCAGCTACAAGGGAGGTTGAAGCTAGAAGACTGCAAGTCATAGCCCAGTCTGGACAACTTAACAAGATATGGATTGGTAGGTAGGTAGGTAGGTAGAGAGAGCAATAGGAGGTAGGTGGTGCTAGGGCTGCAGCTCAGTGGTGAAGTGCTTGCCTATCATGTATGAGGCCCCGAATTCAATCCATAGTGCCATAAAAACAAAACAAATGCACAAATGATCCCCTCAAACAAATAAGCAACAAATGGATGCAAGCACACTTACTTGTATGTTATTTAATTATCAGTTAATATAATTTCCAATTAAAATTAAAAATTGTGAGGTTTTCTTACCTTTAAATTTTATATTTACTTCATCTTGTCCAGTCATAAAAAGCATAATCCCTCAACTCATGAGACTCACAATACTACTAGTACTATTAAAAATAAGCTCATTGGGGGTTGGGGAGATAGCTCAGTGGAATAAGTGCTACGCTAGCAAGCACAAGGTCCAGAGTTCAATCCCTGGTACCACAAAAAAACAAAACAAAAAAGCTCATTGCATGGAGTTTGCTATTTCTTTGAGGTATGTATTTTTGCCCCTAGAAAATATATATATATATATATATATATATATATATATATATATATATATATATATTATGGGACTGGGGTTCAAACTCACGACTTCGCACTTGCCAGGCAGGCACTTGTGCCACGGAGCTATCTCCCCAGCCCCTGCCCCTAGAATATATTGTATCTCAAAAAGAAAATTAAAAAGTTGTATTTACAAGTTTAATTTTTTTCTTGTATGGTAAATATTAGAAATCTAATATCCTTATGAATTCATATGTAACTGTTTCTATTAGATTGTAAATTTATTTTTAAATCTCTTGATTTAATTTATTTTTAGATAAGTATGACATTTGCTAGTTTTCTAGCTTTAGTCCTGCCTTCGTTCAGTTCTTTTACATCCCATTCACACTGACCTCAAACTTTCTGCAGCCTATAGTTTGCAATCTATCATTCTTGCTTCTTTTTACAAAGATAAGAACCTGTGTGCATTTGTACTGTAGCAGAAGATCCCCCCATCCCCGCTTCCCCAGCCAGTATGCTTCAGTTTCTTAGTTGCCCAGGTAATTGTTTCTGTTAAATTCTGTTGCTCTTGTCTCTTAGAAATGGCTGGTCTCTGCAGTGGATAGCTGGTCACTGTGATGCATATTGTAAGCACCAATCCCCAGCTGACAAGCCACTCTGTCTCTATTCTTCCTGCTTGTTTATCCCATATAAGCCCTAGACCACCAGAGATTGAGACCTTATATTTTAGAAATGACTCTGACCAGTGTCCATTGATATAAATATATCTGCCTCCAAATCCTGGATGTGGTTTCAATATTTTTGTTTGCCATAGCTCTATGTGTATGTATGCTTATATCTGTTTTGTTTTTATGCAGAAAATTGCTTACTGCCTATAGTCTCATGTACCTTACTTTTCAAAAATGAACTACGTATCTTTGACATCCTACTATGTTCATTTAAAATGATTTCTTATCCTCATTATGACTGTGAGACTGTATTGTAAAAATTTACCATGATTTATTTAACTAAATTACCATATTTTGACAAATGAACTATTAGAAACTGTTTACTCATGTACTATCTTTCCTATCTAAACATTGAAGTCTATTCCTGACTAAACTTGTCTTCATTTTATTTAAATGCTTCTTGGACTATGCCAGCCCTTATTTAGAGATCTGATATGCCTACAAATTGCTTGTTTGTACTAACTAGGGCAGCTCCATTAAATGCATAAGCTTGACGTTTCCCAATAATAAAATGGGCAAAAACATTTTACCTACTTCATGGACATATCATGAAAGTTTTATGAGCATTAACTGAGATAATTCACACACAGAGTTTAGCAAACTACATGATAATTTATTAATATATACACAACTATTGTTACTTACTATCCAATTAAACTCAAATTCACCATGATGACATCAGTCTGCTTCTCCAAATTGATTAATCCAAATGCTCTGCTCATCTTTCTGCTTCTGCATTTTTGTATGTCTTCAGTGCCTCACCCTGGTATTACTGCCAGTATTTTCAGTCTTTTTTAATGCCACCTACTTTTTAAAGTAACTTGCACTTCCGTAGTTCTTTGAGCATTTCATCTGAGTGATTATCAGATGGAATCCCACAAGTCATTTAGCTAATATCTCACAATTCATTAGACTAATACATTGCTTAGATATTGATAATCATACTTGTTGTGCTTCTGATTCTTTAAATTGTATTGTGTAACCTCCTTTACAGGAGAGATTGTGTCTGTCTGTCTTTGTGTCTTATCATCAGGCACAATCCACTACTCAGATTAAAATGGAAATAAATGCTAATTGAACCAAAAATGCAAAGCAATGTTGGAGAAATAGCTACCTTTTGAAAATACAAGTGAATCACAAATTATTCCTTGATATTAGATGTTTGATTTTATTGATATAAAATTTACAACTCATAAGTATGTTTAAATTATAGGTTGTAGTGGTTGTGATCAAATTGTATTCTTAAATATGAATATGCACTGCATTTTTACTTTAACAGGCTCATCTCTGGCTAGTGAGTACAGACTTAAAAGTAGATGCTGCGTTATTTGTTTTAAACCATGAAAATGCTATTTCTTCAGAAGTTTGCACCTTTATTTGATATATATTTAATTAGAGAAAATGTGAGTGCCACAAGCCAGGAGAATAACTATTAACCAAAATTGTATTCCCAGGAGTATGTCAAAGCTGGTGGCATTCTTCAGGAGGACATATCTGAAGCTTGTCTAATTCTGGGAGTTAAAAGACCTCCAGAGGAAAAATTAATGTCCAAGAAGACTTATGCATTCTTCTCCCACACAATCAAAGCTCAGGAGGCCAATATGCAGTTGTTGGATGAGGTTCTGAGACAGGTAACTAGAGAGTCATATTTGTAAATGTTAAAAAAGAAAATTGTCTTCCTCCAGAGTGAAGTGTTAGTTTTCTTTTCATATCTAGCAAGTGTGTCATGCTGTCCGCATCAGGAGGAGAGGCGATACCTAAGGGGTGTTGAATAGCTCTGCCTCACTCCAGGGCTCCTCTGCTGTATAGATTTGGAGTTTGTAGTATGAAGGACCAGATACTTTCATTTCTTTTCTGTGCCTAAATAGAAGAAATTACAAAAGCTTTTTCATCAATTAGGGTTCATAAGGCCATTTGGACAAATGCTACCAAATAGAATTTGAGAGCTGAGAGAATCTCATAGGTTGGGCTTCTTCACATAGGCTTTTCAGATGGGGATCAGGGGTGAAATGATTCAACAGAGCGAGCACGGCTCCATGGCGCCAGCTCTAGGATGTGGATGCTTCTTAAATTTCCTAGTATTTATGAGGGGAAAAAAGCATATATATGAGATGTAAATACCACGGAAAGACTAGCAGCTCTTTAAAATACAGAATATTCAGCACATGTCTGAAGAAAATAGTCAGTGATCTTTGTGTTCCTAGCACCTATGGGACAAGACAGAGGACAAATAAATAAGACGTATGTCACTTGGTAATCTGAGTATGGAGACGAATGTAAGACTGAAGATGAAAAGGAAGGTGGGCAATGTGGAAAGTGACAATGTCAGTCTAGACAGGGCAGGCGCGAAGAGCCTCATGGAATCTGTGGAGGAATTTGAAGGAGGTCAAGAACCAAGGGTGCCCACCTGTCAAGAGTCTTCCAAGCAGAGAGGGAAGTGATACACAGACCTGAGGGCTTTCTCATGAGTGGGTGGTCAGAGCTGGTCAAGAGCTGAAGCACCTGCGCTGCCTGCTTGCGTGTCAATGATTTAAAGTGGCAGGTGAGCAAAGCTGATGAGATTGCGAGTCTAGGATAATTTTGCACCCACGTGACTTGCACCCCCATGTGACAGGTCTGACACATGGATAGGCATGGGTGCATTTAAGAAGTGCACCTAAGAAGTTCACCAGTGAAGTGCAGGTGAGGTATGAGAGCAGGCACAGAGTGGGACAGGACTGCTGTGTCACCAGAAGGGGCTGCCATGATTCGAGATGGTGCTGTGGTGGGGAGCGCAGGTGTGGATGGGATGTGAGAGCTGAGGCCTGGCTGTGCTGGGAGACGCTGAGCAGGCTGGGGGCATGGGGACAGCGGGCTGCAGCTCAGGCAGCAGCTTCTCCTGATGCACATTGCAGAGCTGTGGGGAATGAGATGGTATCCATGGTCCTGAGATTGGCGAGTTCAGGGAGTGAGTGAGGTGACATTTTCTGAGCCCTGGGCCCTGGGGAAAGGGTGTCAGAGTGTTGGAAATAGACCAGAGGCCCAAAATGGAGGAGAGGAGAGTGACAGACAGCAGGAGGTGGGGAAGATCTATTTTATATAGGAGCATGTCCAAGAGCTGTACTGAAGTTAGCGTGCACTGTTTCTAAAGAACAGATTCAAAAGGAATCGATAAAATGCATTTCAGAAAACTATTTCACCTTAAGAATGTAAACTCTTTGAAAAGTATTTTCATATTTTGGAGACTTTTTGTCATATGAACTTTTGTTCACAGAAAATGAATCAAAGCAGACCCAGCAGGACTACTTTCTGGCTGAACTCTGCAACTAATTACTCGAAGTGAGATATATATTAAGTGTTCTTAACATCAAATGATTGATAAAGATTGTATTTATTTTACAGTCCTAAGGATGAAACCCAGGATCTAGTGGGTGCTAGACACAAGTTCTATTTTCTGTTACTGAATGATACCCACAGATCTTAAGTTGTGTGGTCTTTGAGAAAATAAAATGGCTGCCTAAAACATTCTGTAATTACAATGCACCAATAGCTTTGGAACATAAAGTAATGAGGAAAGAGGGCTAACACACTCTTAGCAAATGTGAGGAAAAGAAATGTAGGTAGCCTGCAAAAGGGTGAAAAAAGAAAGGGAAGAGAAGAGTTGGGGAAGGAGAAGAGAAGAGAGACAGAGATGGTGAGAGAGAGATAGAGAGTGAGAGACAGACAGACAGACAGACAGACACACACACAAAGAGACAGAGATCTGAGCATGAGCTTGAAGCACTCTTGCGGGGGTTCTTAGCTAGAAGGGCCCTGGGCTCTCTAGAATGGCTGCAGCACTAGGAAGAGACAGGATGCAGGGAGGAGAGAATTGTTCAAAGAGAATGGCCTGGGGGGCCATGGATAACTGCTGAGGTGTGTTTGGGAGTTCTCTCACAGAATCTGTTTTCTTTGAGGCAGGAAGAAATAAAATATAAGTGGGACTAGTTGTAGTTGGTGAAAGATGATTTGGGGATGGGTATACCATCCAGGGATATTTAGCAGCCATGGAGCCCATTTTCCACCTCTAATTACAAAATAATGATTGGTTTGTGACCGGTGTTTTCTATATTACTTATGCATGCATCTTATGGTAACTTAGGTGATCAAGTTAAGATACAGTTTTAATAGGAAAAAGAGCAAACTACTTACTTTTTCATTTATATAATTTACAGTTTATAGCTGACCTTAATAAGCCTGGTTTAGAAATTTTTCATCCTTTCTTCAGGAAATCCGGCTTATTGATTATGAGAAAATGGTGGATCATAGAGGATCACGGGTGGTGGCATTTGGACAGTGGGCAGGTGTGGCAGGTAGGTATGTCAGGATTTTTATGTCTCTCATTTTCTAAATGTGATATGTGTTTTCTCTTTTCACTGACTAGGAGAGTATTTAGTTCTACTGATAAAATAAAAATAAGAATATGTGGACCAGGGATATAGCTCAGCAGCATGTGTGCCTGTCTGGCAAGCATGGCAAGGTCATGAGTTTGATCCCCAGCTTAGGCAAACACAAGGATTAGGGTTCAAGCCTAGGCACCACAAACCTCGTTGGCCCACCCCAAGGCATGCTGAGCCACCCAGGGAGACCCTGTGGTGGTGCTTGCTGGGGAGGCTGAAAACAAAACAATCACTACCAGTCTGAGCTGCCTAGAGAGGCGCTGTACCAAATACATTAAAAAAAAAAAAAAAAAAAGAATGTGCTGAAGACTGATACATCTTAGACAAATAGAGGAAGAAAATCATTTGAATATTTTATTAAGGAGACCAAAAATAAAAGAAGCAAGGAGAAAAGCAACATTTAGAAACAGGTTTTACTTTTCTTGTGGGGGAGAGGTGCTGGGGATTGAACTCAAGACCTTGTGCTTGCCAGGCAGCGTCAGTCAGGAAAAATACTCTCTGATCCACTTTTGCCCCTGTGGGACTTTGAAGCTTTCTTAGTTGAGAAATGCTGAAAGCACCCTTTGGGCCTGTGACAGAGTAGACGTCTAGAAGGTCTAGCAGGGAAAGTGATGACTCGGGCAGCGTGTGGCCTTGCTGCACAGAAGTGAATGATTCCTCGCTGTGGTTCATGGGATCGTGACTTTGTTTTGACTGGCCTGCCTTTACCTCTCTAAGGTATATTTTTATTAATTGTGTATTTATATTATTTAATTATGCAAAATTAGCATTAGTTGAAATCCTTTTACAAATCATTTTATAAATCACATTATTGACCACTCAAGATATATTCAGACATTAGAAAAAAAATTAAAGTTCTACGTAGTTTTAGAGATGCTTTCAGAAAGGCCCTAAATTTTAACCTCTGACTATATGTGCTAATCTACTTGCTTCTGAAATACTGAAATAATTAAGGATGAAAGTGACAAAATTCTTTTTACTTAAAATGAATTCTTTGTGCCTCGGTCAGCTTTTCTGTAACTGGGACATAGTGCTCAACACCCACAGCCCAGAGTAAGGCAGGTGTAACTTGGTTCTCAGTCAGGATGTGCAGCTCACGGTTGGCTGGCCCAGGCAGAGCGTGATGGAAGGGCCAGGGGGAGGATGGCCGCCTGCCTCCTGGCAGCCCAGAAGCAGAGACAGAGGGAGGGGGAACTGAGGTTGAGATAACAGCCTCGGTGTGCCAGGCAGGCCCTAGTGCCCAATAGTGTGAACTGATGAAGCCTCCGCGGGGAAGCCACTGAAGAGCGTAGTGCCACCACGGTCCCCTCATCAGCTAGGCACAGAAGACCTTGGAGGGACATTTCAGGACTAAACATGAGCATATCTTATTTTCCCATTCTGGCCCTTGCTTCATACCTTTGTCCACTCATCACACACATCAGTTCTGTCACAGGGACAGAAAAGTAGATCGTTTAATAAGGAGTAGGGAGGAAGGCCCCTGCTGGTGGGTCTTACAAGGTGCATCAGATGGGAGTTCTTTCTGGAGAGAGTAAGTACGTCGGAAGTAAGTTTATGCAGCACAGTCGGGTTAACATTTGTATCAGTGCTTCATTTTTTTGTTGTTGCTTATGTCTGTACCACGATTTATCCATTTCTCTCTTGCTGTACTTTTATGCTGTTTTCAGGCTATTCTGAATGAAACTGCTATAAAAATTCTTTATATAAAACATTGCATTTCCTTTGATAAATGACTCTGAGTAGAATTTATTTCGTACATTGATATTTACTTTTTAAATTTCTTCTTGAAGTAGTTTTTATATTTGTATAGTTCAAGGGTATGGTTCAGTTTATACAGGTTCTCAAGTCCATTATCCTGTTCTTCATATTCCTTCATAATTATCAACCTCTATATTTTAAATTAGGATATTTAACTTTATATATTATTTATTTAAAAGTTAACTTTAGAAAAATGATAAAAAAGTGAGTTAGGAATGTGTGTGTGTGAGAGAGAGTGGCATGGAAAATTATATGCTGATTATATGGAAGATTATATGCTGAAGTCGTTCCTACAAGTATGCCAGATACTTTGGTCTATGGAAGATGTCCAAATTAAGATTTACTACAGATAATTTGCTAGGTCTTGAAATCAAAGGAAAAACATTTGTGTTATAAGTAAATACTTGGGATTATACACATACAAAGAGGGCTCGAAATGTAGGGCTGTACATTATTACCCCAGAAGAAAAATATAGATATGGAGTAGAGCCCAGGCTAGAACTCAAGAGAATAACTTGAAAGGAAAGGAATGACATGGAAACAGGAGACTATAAGAAAGGTAGGAGAAAGGTAGACTCTTTTCAAGTCAGGTATGTTGAGGGAAGCGAATATTTCATTAAACTGCATATCTGTATTGCTGGTTGCTTCTGGTAAGCTCGTCTGAAAAGTTCAACAAATTTAATTATTTAGGTCTTTAAATAGATGGAGAGAGCTTTGAGGTCACTGATAATTTTGTTTTTGTTTGTTGGTGTGTTTTGGTTTGGGAATACTGAGAACGTCTCTATTGATAAAAATAAACCAATGGAGATAAATAGTAGAGGAGCGATCCAATCACTATGGGCTCCTTGGAGAAGCAGCAAGGGAGGGAATCTATAGGCAAGGTGAAGAAATTAACTTTAGGCAGAAGATGGGTCCAAGTGGAATGGGCGGTGGGGACGGACTGAGGCTCAGGCTGTTGACGCCCGGTAATGAAGAGCTGTAAGATCTGCTGAGACACCTTTCAGCTAGGAGACTGTGATCTGTTTCCTCAGGACACGAAACAGGTAGAAAAATGGGTAAAGAGGAAAGTTGATAACTTTCTCTTGATTGATGCCTAGGAACTGAATTTCTTTTGCACATTCCTAATCACCTGCACTGAGCTAATGGTCTTTGTATTGGTCTGACTCTGCTGCCACAGGGATGATCAACATTTTGCACGGAATGGGTTTAAGGCTCCTTGCTTTGGGACATCACACACCTTTCATGGTGAGAGATATTTCCTTTGCTTGAGAATACATGCCACATTTTAAGAATAGGGAGAAATGTCCCAGCCAGTGTACTAACAGGACCTGTGTATGCTTGCCGGCTTTCAGCACCTTGGAATGGCGCACAACTATCGGAACAGCAGCCAGGCCATCCAAGCGGTCCGTGACGCCGGCTATGAAATATCTCTGGGTTTAATGCCGAAGTCAATAGGGCCCTTGACGTTCGTGTTCACAGGGACTGGTAATGTATCTAAGGTAAGTTCCTCCTGTTTCCCTCTGCAAAACAATCTGAAAGCCTAAAGATATGGATGTTTTATAGATATTTCAAATAGAAGGAATAAACATTGTATTTTTGGCATTTTATGTATTTTTTATAGCAGAAAGCAATAAGGTCTAAATACTTTCTTGCTTTTAGTTGATTTCAAGCTATTGTCTTAAAATTCCTTCCTTCCTCCTTTTCTTCCTTCCTCCCTCCCTCCCACCCTCCCTTCCTTCCTTCCTTCCTTCCTTCCTTCCTTCCTTCCTTCCTTCCTTTTTTGCTGCCTT
>PVKN010017520.1:0-17282 GCA_004027915.1 Capromys pilorides | reverse complement strand
TGTAAAAGTGGGAGAGAGGTTGGGTGGGGTGGGTTAGTAGAAAAAATATGTGGCATAAAAATGGTCCCTCAGATGTCAGAGCTGCTCAATAAACATTTGCTTTACTTATGTTAATAAGTACACGTTTGCATACCAGTGCTGCATCCTGGGAAACAGAGACAGCGAAGCTGTGTAGCAGGAGTCACCATCTTTCCAAACAGGACCAGTGACTTTGATGGGCCAAGGGGATGGGAAAGGTCTACCTCCTCCTCACACTTGCACCCCAACTCCTGGAACACTGCCACCTTCTCAGAGGGTCACCATGAGGTTAAGCTAGTTCCTAAGACACTGCAAGGTGCTGTGGACTGAATCCCAGTGGGAACCTACATGTCAGTGCCCTGCTGTCCTCTAGGGACAGAAGCTGGTCTATCAGCTGGATGCCACACTCGTCAGGCTAAATTCCAACTATGCTGAAGAACTAAGATAAAGGACCAAGAAAATTAGGTAGGATTTAAACATCTTTAGGATAATAAAAGCCTAGACTGACCAACATCAGAAAATAATGAACGGGGTATGGTTGGGTAGCCCAGGCCCTGTGGGTCGCACACATTTGTCATCTTTGGTGGCAGCAGGATTATTCACTGGCCTGATTCATAACATTCAACATACATCTGGATATGGGAAGACAACAACAAAGATGTCATCCCTTCCTAACTGCATTTCCCTTGAACGTTTAATCCCTACTCCTGGCACACTTCCTTTAATCCACCATTTCTATACTTTGGTCCTTTTCTCAGCTGAGTTCTTTTGCTCTGTCCGAAACTGGCACCAAGAACAGGTAACACATTCAATTACCCAGCCCCTATACTGTATAAATCACTTTCACATCAAAATTGATTTTATATTTAGACTTGAGTGCCATCCCCAAAGTGTCTCATTATGTGTATGCAAACATTCCAAAGTCTGAAAAAAAAATCTGAACTCAGAACACTTTCTGGTTCTAAGCATTTCAGACAGGAGACTCCCAGCCTGTGCTGTGTTTTCCTTCTCTCTATCAAATGATAAAGTAAAGCTGGAAATGCCTCCCTAGCTGTGGAAGACAGCTGAGTAGAAGTTTCTCTGACATCTCACTGGCCTCCGCTCTCCTCCTTACCAGGGCTGGCTGGCCCTGGCTGGTGATCGGTCACTCGCCCTTAGTCCCACGGGTGTTTCTTCATGGTCCTAGTGCCACTGATGGAGGTGCCTGACCCCTCTTAATGCCCATGACCTTGCTCATGTGTTCCATCACTGCTCTCTCAATGGTGAGCTCTGGCTGGTGGCCACGAATGTGTACTCTCTGACTCTTACCCAGCCTCAGACACAGATATTTTACTCTTTCCTTTTTACATGGCTATGCCCCTTGCTCTGTCACAGGGATATGTGAGTCTCTGAAAGGACAAGAGCCTAGGGTTCCATCACAGCTTCCTCCTCCTGCCTACCCCAGTGGCCGACTCATGTCACAGCATTTAGTCATCACCTCTCCTGGCAATTTTCCTGCTCATTGACTCATTAAACATCTACGAGGTATGCATGGAGCACTGGTCCTTGCCCTCCATGCCTCCCCTTCCAGCAGTGACTTTGGCGAATGGCTCAGGGTTTCCAACCTCCCATTCAACATCCTGTGATGTTATGTGGAGCCCCTCTCTCTCTGGCCTTCCCACTACTTCCCAGAACCTGACTTCTGGGCCAACTGGACAGAGTCCTGTTCTACAGGTTACACAGTGTTGCTGCTCACTGAGTCTCTTGGAATTTTCTTTGCTCCACGTTGCAGCAGCCTCCAGGGACCTATGCACTGCTATCTTACCACAAAGCTGTGTGGGAGTCTGCCGCTCAGCCTCCCTCACCTGTACCTCTTCTACGACACATAGTGACTTGTAGTTTGGATTGTAATTGCTCACATACAGCATATTACCCTCTCCATTGGGTGGCAGGTTGGGAGGACATGTCCTAGCTTAGGTTCATTGTGCGTTGTGTGTAGTGCATACTCAATAAATACTTAATGAATAAATTAAAGAGAGTGAATTAAAAATGACGGAAGGCTATGGGTGGTGGCGTTACCTTGAAGCATGCAGTCGTAGGCTTTCCTGTCTCTTCTTCCTAATGCATCCCAGAATCCCAGGGGCTCAGATCCTTCATCACATTCATGTATTGTCACATTGCTGCTACTATGCAATCCAGCTTCCAATGGGCATCTGCATGGGACAAACTCCAGTGGGTTCTTGAATGCCCAGAAAGAGCAAGCAGCACAAAACTACTGAGGACTAAATCAGTGGGTCACAGCTCACTCAGTTCTATTTTCTAACTAAAAGCAATTCTTTCTAAGAGTGAACATATATTCTCTAGCTTATGAGTGTGTTTGTGTTGGAAGAGGAAGCACTGGCTTGCCTTGCAAGGGATTATAAAATTACACAGGATAGGCAATGACAATAATCCACACTTCAACATACAGCACAACACTTTTACTATCTCTTGTCCTTTCCTGATAGAACATACATGTCATGAGGAGAAACACCTGGCTATATTCACTGCTGAGCCCTTGTCCCTTAATCTATGCTTTGCATCAAACAAGAGCTCAGTGCATATTTGCTGAATGCAAAGTAAATGAGTGCATGGGTTCTTCACTGTTTTGTTTTATTTTTAATGGTCCAGGTAAGAAAGTGATGGGGCCTGAGTGCCCATGGACAGCTTGCTGAATACCATTTTCCCTCCCTTCCTGCTCCACAGCCCACAGAGCAATGCTTGAGATTGCTCCCCTCTGTCTCACAGCCAGAAGGTCACATGTGCTGCTTCTCTCTGCCCTTGCAGAGCTACCTTTTCCAGGGGTCACAAGGAAAGCAGGTCTTGTGGCATGTGCTCTGGTAGTGTGTGTGGCCACAGGGAAGCTACCGAGGTCTCCCCAAGGGTTCCTCTGGCTGCCTGTGGAGCTAGAAGAACAGAGCCACAGGGCCGTCTACTTGGCTAGATGACAGGTGGGGGAAGAGGTTGGGGGATGGGGTGGGCGTAGACAGGATGAGTGACAGCACCTTCTCGGTTCTCCATTACCAGGCTCCAGTGCACCCTCTCCCCAGGTCCATACTCAGCAGTCTGCCTCCTGGGAGGAGGAGCAGACCTACACCAGGGTGGTACACCCAAGGAATTCCTGCCAGTGACCTGGCTTGCAAAGGGGCACAGTACTGTTTTCTAATGGAATAGCTCACAGCCTTCCCAATTGCTTCTTTAGCTTTTCCCATTCTTCTGTTTTGACAAAGCTAGGTCTTGGAGTCCTTGCAAGAAATTTAGAATTTACTCTTTAAATATTGCAGGACTCCAGGCTTATAATCTGACAGCTGAATCGCACCTATGAGGATGATGCTCATGTGTCTGTTGGGGTCATTTGCTTTGTGCTCAGCTGTGGCTGCTTCTTTTTGTTGCCTTTTGAGACGGGGTTTTGCTATGTTACAGACTGGCCTCAAACACTTGGGCTCACACCACACATCCACCTCAGCCTCCTGTGCAGCTGGGGCTCCTAGCATGTAACACTGCACCCGCTCAGTGCTGCCATTTACTGAGGCAGACACCTCACCTCAGAGATCCTGGCTGATCTTAGGTCCCACCTACTTGGCATATCAAATTCCACCCAGCTGTCCCTTGATGTCACCTTGATGTGCAACAGGTGTCCATGGGGGCCCTTCCCCTCCTGGTCTGCTCTCATGCCTCTGGGAGGCCACTTCTGAGGACAACTCCTCCCAGGCCCAGGTTACTCACTGTTCCTTGATTCTGTTTGCTGCGGTCCTTCCCACTTCCTTGGTGTGGGCCTGCGCTTTGCATCCATGCCACAAATAAATCAGGGCCTTGTTCACGTTGAGGACCACCATGGAGGTCCTGGACCTCAGGCTGCTGCAGTGACAGGCCACCTCCAACAAGTTCCCTTCCACTGGCACTTCTCCTCGCACACAGTACAGTCTCCACTCACCTGCAGGGTTGCCAGCAGCATAGTTAGGACCTGAGCCAGGGACCAGAGGCGCTGCCCTCGCTGTGTCCAAGAAGCCAGGCATTTTGTAGTTAGTTAGAAACAGGTTACCCAAAAGTGTGTGATGCAGAAAAATCTTTGTTTACAATTTACCCAGGAAGTCACAAAGGTCTAAAGCTCAGACTGTTTTGTGTGTGTGTGTGTGTGTGTGTGTGTGTGTGTGTGGAGAAATGGTGGCCAACAAAAGATTATAACTTATAATATGTGAGCCATTCATTCTCTCTCTCTCTCTCTCTCTCTCTCTCTCTCTCTCTCTCTCTCTCTCTCACGGCTGGCTCAGCCTGCCCTGGGGGTGGGGCTGGCCCAGCGTATGGTGCTGGGAATTGAACTTCGGTCCCTGAGGTTGCCTAAGCTTGCCTAAGCAGGCACTTTAGACCGCTGAGCCATCTTGCTGGCCCCTATTTTACTCTCTTAAAAAGCACGCACTGATAACTTAATTTAAGGTAAAATGATCTTCCAGCCTCTTCCATGAAAAGGTGGGTCCTGAGGGAAATTCCACAGAGCGCGCGCGCGCGCGCGCGCGTGTGTGTGTGTGTGTGTGTGTGTGTGTGTGTGTGTGTGTGGTGCTGGGGGATGAAAAGCTCATTTATCAGGCAAATATCAGGAGGTTTCCACTGGCAGAGCCACAGCTAGATGAAGACAGGCTCCCTTTATACCTCCTTATCCTCAAAAAATGCCCTCTGGGAGAAGAAAAAGAATCCAACGAATTCCGACCATAAATGCGACTCACTCTGCGTGTTCTCCTCTTCCTCCTCTCGGCGCCCAGAGTGCACCACCATCCCCCCCTGGAAACACTGGAGGAAGCAGGGTGGCTCCTTCCCCTGCAGGACCTGGACCTGTGAAGTTAAGCACAGCAGGTCAGAGGGCAGGGCCAAGCTTTAAAGGTCACAAGACAGTGCCTGCCTGCTGTAGGAAGTTGGAAAACTACAAGGCTTTCGTATACAAAGCCAGTGACAGTACCCTTAACCAAAGATAATCGCTGTTGCTTTCATGCCTAGGTGCTTCCTGTCAAAGCATTTTCCAGGTCTATATTATGGGTCCTAAATAAAAATCAGGGTATTATTTTGTCTTATGCTCATTTTTATCAGTCATTATTTTTCTCTTGTTGAATATTCTTCTGAAACATGAATTTTGGGTATTTTAATGCTTTTCTGTGATATGCATGTGACACAATTAATTTAGTATACTTTGAACAAAGTGCGCCTCACAGCCACAAGTATGACTAATCACTTACTTAGTTATCCTGGGGGTGGGAATGCATCCTTGGTAACCGCCTGCAATAGATGGGATCTTAAATGCCCTGAGGCCAAAGAATCTGAGGCTTGATCCCTTGTGTGGTGCTACTGAGAGGTGGTGGGACCTTTAAGAGGTGGGGCCTCATGGGAGACTTTAGGTCATGGGGGCCTGGTCCTGAAGGGGACTATGGGACCTCAGCTTTTTTTCCTGTTTCACTTCCTGGACATTAGTGGTTTCAGTTCTCCAAAATATGCTACCTTATCATAGGCCTAAAAATAAAGTTGGCCACAAACCAAAATAAACCTTTTCTGTTTTGAAGTTGATTATCTCAGGCATTTGTTATGGTAATGGAAAGTCAATACACTGTCCCATCAACCTGTGCTATTCACAGGACTCCCCTCTTCCTGCTCCCACATTCCCTCTCATCTGGGGTCAGCTGCACCACAAGTCGACTTGCTCCCACTTTGGCAAGATATGTCCCTTTAATGAAGAAATTGGTGAGCTGGCAGTCAGGGTGCAATGAACAGCAGAAAGCATTCTTTGTCAAGAGAATGGAAGGGGGAGGGAAAGAACCCGTGAATAGCAAGAGCGAGGGAGAAAACAGTTTTGTTCTGTTTTACACAAAGGCCAATCAAGTGCCACCCTGGGGCAGTGTTTTATACCAAGTATCCACAGCGATGTTTTCATTGGGTAGACTTCTAAACAAATAAAATGCCCAATCTAGACAGATTAATACTCAAAATTCTACAGATGCTTTTAAGGCATGATTAAAACATTATGCACCCTTGGGCTTTATAGAAAAAAAGTGGTTGGGTTTGCCTACTCTGAGGGGTGAATTAAAATGCAACTCTTGAGAACAACTATTTCTAAAATGTGTTCCATAGTAGAAAATTTGCATTACAATATTTTCTAGAGAAGATCATCAGTTCTGAGGACTCTAAAAGGCTGACTGCATGTGGCTCATGGAACATTTCTCTGGTCTGTTCCCTCATGCTATTCTTAGTCATTCATCCACTCTGAGGAAAATATTCGTACATGGCATCATGTTTTCTCAAAACTCTAGAGTCAGCTCTTAATTACTGGTACAAAGGATGAGATACATGGCATAGATCGTCCAAAAATTAAAAGGAAATATCTCCGTAACACTCGACTCAGGCAGGGGAAACTGTCACTCATTCTTCAGGGCCTGGTGATGCAGAACCAGCACTGACTGGGTCTCTTTCCTGCTCTTGGAGGAGGATGGCTAATAAATAAGTCCATACCATGACTACGCGGCTTTGCGGGGTAGAAAGTTCTCTAAGGAGATAAAGCACAGAAAAGGGATAGGAGGGTAGAGAGGTGCGGGAAGGGATCTGAATAACATGATGGGGATGGCACTAAACATTTCCTGCATCTTAAGAGGCTGGGTGCTATGCTTTAAGAAATTCTTAGTTTCCAGGTTCTGTACATCTGCACGTAGGGAAGTTGGCCCAGAGGGTACAAGATCGGAGGGGAGTGTGAAAAAGTATGTCTCGGATCATCAAGCAAGCTGGAGTAGCTTGGGGTAGAGGAGGAGGAGGCAGAGAAGGAGGAGGAAGAGAAGAGGAGGAGGAGGAGAAGGAGGAGGAAGAGGAGGCTGGGAGGTGTGTAAGGAAGCAACACCAGGAAGGGTTGGAAATGATTGGGAGCTCACTTGAATTCATGACACAGGCCAACGTGCTCTGAAAAAAGAATCACCTGGGTCGATTTTTCACTCAGTGGGAACATTCCATGTTCCACGCAGATCTCTGATACAGTCCTCGGGCACATTTGTGTAAGTGGTGCAACTAAGAGTGTTTAAGGCCTCGACCCCACAGTGCTCTGCAGCATGGTTCTCCTGAGTGGAACTTCCTGAGAGAAGCATCATAGGGGCCTGTGGTACCCAGTACCTGGGAGATCTCTACCAATTTTAGAAATGGGTGATAACTTTCCTTGTTTGGTTTATAATTTCTCAGTTATCACTTAGGTAGAAACCTTTGGAAACACATGCTGGTCACTGGTCCTGGCTTTGTGGACCAGCCACTTATAGACCCAACAGGTCACACTGCCAGGTCACACTGCAGTGGGTGGGGGATGAGACACCTGCAGAGGCAGGCACAGGCTGGGAGTGCCCCTTGCAGTCCCCATGCAGCACCTCACCTGGGCACCCCTCTCCTCATCCAGCTCCACCGTCATCAGGGCCGAGGTTCCCTTCTCACTCACAGTTGAGTGCCGGCCTTGCCAAAAGAAATAGACGCATTTCTCCTTGCCAGCTACTCGGATTGAATGCTCTCCCCTCTGTCTGCTTCCCACTGCAAGCACAGAAGGACAGAGCGTGAGGAGGCAGTTGAAAAACCAAAGGGCCAGCGAGCACTTTGTCTCACGATATGGGGCTGAGAGAGACGTGCAATTTGAGGGCAGGTAAATCACATCCAGGAAGAGGGAAGCCATCTCTACCCATGGACCAGAACCCCCAACTCAGGAAAAATGCTCAACAGCCCCTCTTGATACCCAAAGGCAAATGTGTGTCATCTATAGGAAGGTGGTAGGTCCCTCCCAAGTGTGTGACTGGGAGAAACTGATCCCAGAGCTGGACCAAGGGCTCACACAGGCACACACATGTTTTCCACATTACACCATGCTTTGGCAAAAGATTAGCTGGTAGAGGAACAATACTGAAAACAACAGCTGGATTGGCTTTAAGTACAAAGGAAAAAATGCAGATTATTCTAGTTTCAACAAAAAAGACGACGATAGCCTTGAAGTTTCCAAGTTTTGTCAGAAATGGAAGAGATCCATTGCTGACCTGTCATTACATACTCAGGGACTTCCTGTCAGTCCCCCTGGTAGCCAGGCAGAGGGGCTAAGTGGCCCTCCTGTCTGGCACCTGGTGAACACTCAACAGACACAGGCAGCAGAGGAGTCAGATGTAACCACCGGCTCTGAAGGCCATCACAGGTTACCTGGTCAAATGGTCAAGTGGCTCAGCATTGCAGGCTATTCATTCCAATAAGCATGTAGAACAGGAAGACAATTTTAGATAGTGATAAATGTTACACACAGAGTGCATGGCAGCCATGATACCTGGCTAGGTAAGGGTTGACAAGACGGTGCTTAGGCAACATCCTTCGGAGGAGGTAGGTAAGTGAAGGCTGTTGGGAGGTCTTCTAGATTTTGGGGACACAGCTTGAAGGTGAGAGTGGGACCCCAACTCTTCCTTTCCCTTTTTTCATGTCCATGCAATGAAATGAGCTTTCATCTGTCACCTTCCCCCTGCTATGTTGTGCTGTCTTTGCCACAGGCCCAGAGCAATGCCATGGACTGGAACCTCTAAAACCATGAGCCCAAATTAATCTTTTTTTCTTTATAGGTTTGTAGTCTCAGGTATTTTAGTAATATAAACCTGATGAGCAAGGGGTCAACCAGAGTAAAATGAAATTGGTATTAACACTCCTACAAGTTAAAAATTAATGATAACAACAGCATTCTCTGGGTCTGTCTGACTTCAATCTTTCATTCCAACATCAGTTATGAAACTTCAGATGATGGTTTGAAGGTACGAGGAAAACTTGTTCAAGCTTCTAAGAGGTTAGGCCCCATGTTATGTGATTTTAGTAAAGTATTCTTTAATAGTTTTCACAAATGAATCTCAAAATTTCTTAAAGCATTTTGGTAAGCACAACTATCTAGGAGCTTGACTGTATATATCACTGCTTGAGACAGCATGACCTCAAACCACTGGGCTCTTCAAGCTGGGCTTTCTGATGCTGCAGACACAAGCCATGCCCCGTCACTGCACCCTGATGGCCCTGGGGCAGACGGTGAACCACGGGCTGCCACCACCCTCTACGAGGAGACTGCTCCCTCTATAGGGCCGTTTTTTGCTCACCCTGACCAAGAGGAGCACACCAAGCTCTGAGTTCTGTCTTTTTGTGGGTGCATCCCTGATGGGGAGCTGGTCTAGCAGGCACCAAGGGCCAGTACTTCTCAGATGGTCACAGAGTGACTGCAGATGCTGTGGGCTGGCTGCTCTGTTTCTGTATGGATGTGCTGGGGCCTGAACACCCCCTCCTCTAACTTCGTTCTCTGGAGCTGGAGTTTTTCAAAGCTGTAACTTTGCTCATAAACATACTGCTGGAGCTGGCTGTGCTTACTGGGAAGAAATTTAAAAGGGACTGCCCGGGTCCAGTCATTATTTCCTAGGAGTCTCCAAGTAGGTAGTCAACAAAAATCTTGGAAACCTTATATTGATGCTTTTACATGTCAGTAATTCACTTTAGTACTTTTAGCCATTCATTCACTTATAGCTTCTGTTTCATTACAGCAAAGACGAATTTGTGCTGTCCTTTTGTTTTGTTTTACCAACCATGTCTTTCTCTTTCTGCATCTTGGGAAACGTGAGTGCCTTTAAAGCTTTCCCCTCCAAGTTCCTAGTCACACAACTCCGCAGCCTTGTGGACGCTGCCCCTGGGCCTGCTGGATTCCCTACTACTGTCCGCATCACCACTAGCAGTGTAGATTGTCACCTCTGCTTGCTGTTTGCGTCACACCAGGGAGCTGAGGCCTGGGATTCATGTTACTCTGGCTAGGCCTGCATGATCTTGGCTTCTGGCTAAAGTCAGCGATTAGGCCGCTGGGTGAGGAAGATCCCCCTGGACATGTGCCAGGCATGGCACTAAGGTCACACACACCAGATTACAATGTGACTAGGGAGAAAACAAAGCCAGGCAGGTTGTGCAACCTTTGACCAACACGCACAGCTGGTGGCCCCAGTCTCTGACTCTTTAGCCTGATCCCCTGGAACCTATGGCTTCTCCTGTCGGGGTGTGGTCTCCTCAGGGAAGGGTCAGGCGCAACTCCGATCGCGTGAAGGAAAGAGCCAGATGGGTACCTGCCCTCCCCCAGTTCTGTTCCATATCCTACTCCCACCTGGAAGCAGGGGCCCTGCAAGACCTCGTTTTTGCTCAGTGTTGTTTAGGAAGGTCCTGAAAGCTTGCTGTGCTCAGTGGCTCAGCCCTGCACCCAGCTTCACTGTGACCCCAAATCCCATGCTGGGGCTCAGGCTCTGCCTCCTCCCGCAGGATGAACAGCACAGCAGGGACCCAGCACACTCAGATTTGGAGAGGTGCCAGCCTGTGTTTTAGTGGCCAACTCTGTCCCCTACTGGCAGATTTTAGGCAGAGGATTCATTCTCGTTCAGTTGCTCATCTAGAAATTGGTGTACTGGAGTCACAGCATCACACCTTGTGGCCAGTGGGATGACCCAAGCTGCAGCCCGGCGCTGCTCCCACACCAGCCCACCCCCTCAGTGACATTCACCTGGTGGCTGCCTCGGGCCCCGGGGCCTCCTCACTGCTGGCAGAGCCCACGTCAATGGACTTGCTCTCCTCATTATCATGGTGGATTTTCCCTCTCCTAGGCTTGCTTCATTGTCTCTTACACTACACACTGCCTGGAGGCAGGCTCTGACCTCCTCACTCCCTCCCGGAGTGTCTCTCAGAGTCAGTGTTCAGTGAATGACGCCCACTGGATAACACAAACTTATCTCTGATAAATCATGAAAAAAAAAAAAAATCAAAGTGTTCTCTTTTTAGATTTGTGATTTGCAAACACCTGTGCCTCTTGACTTCCTCAGGCTCCAGAATGGGGCTGCAAGAAGGTCAATAAGCTTTGGTGAGGTGAGCCCCAAAGTCACAACGTTGTGGTGGAAGAGTTCTCTTGCTTGGTGAGGAGACTGTGGGCCGCGGTTGCTACTTGATAAGGAAGCAGACCAAGTCTCCAAAGTGCGCAGGGCCTTCAGTGGGAAACAGTGGTCTAGAATATCTCACCTACAGGAGCCACGAGGCACCCGGACCCACAGAGCGTGGCTGGTGCTTCCAGAGTCACGGGAAACATACTGCTTTTCTTCTCACAGTGCTAGTGATTGTGTTAGGCCAATGAGCTGCGAGTGAGCCTCCGCTCCAGAACTCTCACGTTAACAAACACACTCTCAAACCTCTTAGTATAGTTACTAAAATGTCATGTCACCATTTTGGTTCGACTTTAAATCAATATGTGTTCTATTCGGTGACTTCTTGGAGACGCACATAGCTGAGTGATCAATTGGAGGCAGATTGTCACTTTCCTGGAAAGCCTGGGGGCCTGGGACAGGGGACTCAATGAGGGCCTTGGAGGAGCCTAAAGCATCAGGTATGCTTCCTGTCAGTGAGAACCAGAGACCAGAGACACGGTAACAATGGGCTGGGAGGAGCCCCACCTCAGTGCTTATCTGTGGGGCTTCTTGGTGGGCCTGAGCGGTACACAGCTAGCTCACCACCTGGCATGTGTGCTGTGGGGGCTCCAGGGCACAGTGAGTCCTGCTCCCCAGCCTTGCTCTGCAGAGAGAGACAGAAGTGTCACTGACCTGCGGTGCTCACCATGTACTTCCACTTGACCACATAGGCATCGCCCTCGTGGAACTGCCCGATGCTCTGTTTTGGTAGTCGGCTGTAGTCAAACTCCAGGATATGCCAGACGTCCACAGAGACACTAGCAATCTCGAACTGCCTCCTGTCATCCCCTTCCACCAGGCCATAGCCACGGCCAACGTTCACCCCATCCAAGATGGTGCTGGCTATCACCTGGGGCAACTGCACCATCCTCGTCACGTCATAGGGCTTGATGTCAGCCCTGGGATCCTCCTGTAAGGGGATGCATGCATGGGTGTTCAGTGGTCTCTCAGCCTGTAGCTGTTCCTAACCTGCTTAGCTGCCTGCCCTATCTCTCTCCCTTTCCTCCTTTTTCTTTCATTCTCACCCTTCCTCCCTTTCCCTCCTCTCCCTCTGTGGGCCTCACTCATGCCACCTGCTAGGCAAGCATGTTGCCCCCAAGGCACAGCCTCAACAGCCCTGTTTTTACTGTCATGGGGAGAGCTGGAAGGACAGCTTTTACACTCCGCCCTGGGATTGTTGATTGCGTTTAGAGGGAGGCCTGAATAACGCTGTGACAGCAGTAGGTTTTAGAATGCAATTAGAAGTCCCTTTGTTCTTTTAGTGGTGCACGATGAAAAGCTTCTGACCGTCCAGGCGCGTTGTGCTGGGACCCACACCAAGCTCTGGGTACGAAGCCTAAGCACTGGCGTACCTTCTGCTGAGTAAGTTCACCGCTGTTCTTCTCAGTAGGTCGCTTCAGTTCAGTCCAATCGAGAAATTTCTCTTTGAACAAAATAGTCTCATTGTGTTCTGTAAGTCTCCCAAATATTGCCCAATCAGGCCGCCCTTGTCCTTTTCTGTAGAGTAGAAGGGGACAAGAAACGAACCCAGTGTAGTCATTCTATACAAAGACAAAGTGTTTAAAACAAACATGGCAGCCGGGTGTGGTGTTGCACACTTGTAACCTTGGCTGTCTGGGAGACTCAGACAGAAGGATCAGAAGTTGGAGCCCAGCCTTTGACAGTATGGGGATGTAACTTAGAATGAAGGCCAAGGGTTCAATTCCTACTATTGCCCACTCCATCAAAAACCCAACAGCAATGACAATATGTAGCTATTGAAAAATATCAAAATCATGTATGAGTGGTATATAGAGTGAATGACTTATTTTCACTTATTTCACCAATTAAGTGACACTGCATTGTGTTAGCCAGGAGCTTTGCAAGGCTTTGTGTCAGTGTAGTTGGTGTGCGACATGAACCATGTTGGGTCTGAGCTTCACTTGCATTCTAGAAAATTCTTGTTTTTCAGATTTCCTAGGCTGGCACTCATTTATCCTACTTGCTTACTATGCCTACCTGCAAGTGTTAGCAGGGGTCCTCTGATAGACCAACACAGGGAAGGGTGCTCACCCCAAATCCTCCATGCTTTTCTGTCCTGTTGTAACAAAGCTCTCCAGGACAGGCACAGTCTCCTGTTACACAGTGGACATACTGTGCTTTTATCTTGTGTACAGAGAATTTTCACACACTTGTTTTAGGCAGGGAAGGCTTGGTAACACAGGAGGTTTGATATAGTCCCAGGATTATAGGATTGGACCTTTCACCGAAAACAGATCATTTAGAAAACTGAACTGAGCAAATGCTTGCTGCATAGGGCACAGCCCAGAGGGTGACAGCAGGTCCTTCTCCTCCAGATCAGTCCTTGAGCTGTGGACTGGGATTACAGTGCTGCTGTCCCCGCTGCCCAAGCTGTGCTTCTCACGGTTCCACCAGGCCCACGCTACAGTCTCCACTTATTTGTCCAACACCATAATTTCCAACATTGTGTTAAGAAGGCTTCCTGTTTCTAAGGGAACTGAGCAGATAAAACACAGAATGCAAATACTTCTACCCTACTCTAGGGAGAGCAAGGAGACTATGGCAAATCCACCCACTGCACGAGGCCAACAGGGAGAAACAGCTGCCTTTGGTGTTAGGGGTCTGTCCAGCTCTGTCCACATTACCCTTTGGCCCAGGGTTGCAGGATTACAGCTGATGGTTGCTGCCTCCTCCTGTCAGGAAGGGCTGGGTGCATAATTTTGGCTGCCCCTAAAAGCCCTTGGGGAGCTTGTAGGATACACTGACACTGAATGACGCTAGGGCTGGGCCTGGCATGTGCATGTTATTTTTTTTAAGTTCCTCAAGGGAATCTGTTGCAGAAATGCTGGCAATAGTGAGTGAAGTGGCCACTCACCCATGCTCAGATCTGTGATGATGTCATCCCCAAATATAAGTTAATCATCATATAGATTCTATTCTTCAGTATTGTTTTACTATAGTAAATAAAATAATCTAGCTTTCCTCCTAGTCCTTACAACCCTGGTGGTTGCACTTCTAATGTTCAATAGACTTTTGCTTAAGAAGGATTTCAAAAAAAAATTTTTTTTACCACACTGACATGGTTTTCACTTTTAATCATTCTGGAAATAAGTGATAATAAATCAATAATTTATTTAATTTTAAAGCAAGAAACTAGGTAGGAAAGTTGAAATTTGAACGCAACTCTATGCTGTGTAGAGGTGTAACTATTCCAATTTATTACATGGCACAAATAGAAATCATTTTTTGAGGGGTCTAGTAGTTAAAAAAGCAATAATTCCTTGGAGGTAATAATTCATCTTTTTTCCCATCAACGTAATTGTTGCAGTCTGTATACATGACAACAGCATGTATACTATGCTACTGATTTGCCAATATGATTCTTTTTTTTTTTCTTTTTTGTGGCTGGCTCAGCCTGACCTGGGGTCAGGGCTGGCACTGCACGTGGTGCTGGAGATTGAACCATGGTCCCTGTGCTTGCCTAAGCTTGCCTAAGCAGGTGCTTTAGACTACTGAGCCCTGCCAATACAATTTTAAAAAGCCCAGTCAGCTATAGAGAATATTAAAGCTGTAGTCATTATTTCAATACCATTTCCTCCTCCTCTGTTCCACCTCAAGAAGCACAAACAGCATCCTCTGCCAAATGAATCCCGAGACACTACATGGTGGAGGAATGAAATTTGAAGGAAATAGGTCACTTGTGCGCCATCAGATCAGTGGCAGAATCCCAGATCCTAGGAAGTTTTTTGGGGTGTAATCTGTTTAAGTAGTTCCTGCTCCTCTGCCACAGTAGCACCTGGAAGGCGGCAGGGGGAATTTGCCTTTCGCTTCAAAAAAATTAAGTGTGACACAAACAGCTTGCTGCACATTACAACACATCTGTATTTGATTGGTAAAAGCAAAAGAAATGCCCATTTTGTGACTATTCATGGCCCATGCCGTGGAATCGTTTATGAAACTGAAATCTTTACATAAAGAGCAATAAGTAGATGACTGTGGGAAGAACCAGGCCTGCAGGCCAACCCTGCTCACTCTGCCGCGTGCTGCCCAGGCTGCAGGCGTACCTGGGAATAAGCTGGTTACATTCTCCAGGGTCCAACGGGTTGATGTCACAGTTCTCATAGTCAAAGGTTCCATTCCATAAGTGTTTTGCCAACTGAAATGCTATCTTTCGTTGGGCTAATGTGACCTCTTTCCCATGCCACACATAAACTTCACTACCAAAATCAAACACAAGGACCTGGGGAGATGGAACAAAAGAATCTGTTAGCTTTAAGGACCTGCTCCAGTTGGACGGGTCTGCAAGGCCAGGGAGGCAGATGGGTCACAGCGATGCAGATCCTAGGCAGATAGCCAATACAAACAAAAAGGTCCCATGATCTGAGCTGCGCCCCGGCCTTGTGGGGTGCTTTCCTCCTCACTGCCTTAGTGCTCATGCTAACAGCCCCTCCTCTGAACTCATAATCACTTACTATGCTTTAATTCTAAAGGGTCCCTGTTTGATGCACTGATCTGTGCCTGCTTGGCAGCTTCGGGACTTTGGCCAAATGCTCAGATCACGAGGATCCTAATTCAGTCAGGGCACTGATGATAATTTTTATGGCATCCTTGGCAGGCAATGGAAACTCAGAAGATGAGGTCTGGCTGAAGAGCACAAGTCCTCAGCCCCTTCCTCTCCGTCTCCAAAGGCTCGGAACCAGCTGATCATGGACTGCAACCTCTGCAACCATATGCTAAAATAAACCTTTCTCCAGTAAGTGGTCATTCTCAGGATTTTGTCACAGGGACAGTAGGCTGGCTAACACGCCATTTAACTTTTGATTTATAACAATGTTCCATAAGTATATCTTCTTACCTCCTTTCTTCCCTTGCCTCCTTTTTCCCCTCCATATTTGTTCTTTCATTCATTTAACACAATACAGGTCACTTCGTGAATGCCAGGTACTGATATATGTCAGGAATCATTTTCCTCCTATGTGCAATTGCAAGGGCCTCAAGGGCAGGAATCCTATCACATTTCTACTTCTCCTAGGGGTTTGCCGAATGAATCTATGAACATAATGTTATCATGTCTGTGCTTTATTGGACTTGTCCTTCTTAAAATAATTTCTCCTTTTATTTTATCAATCCTAATTCTACTTGACTATAAACTAGGCTCAATGTCACTTTCTTTAAAAAATTGTTCCTTCTTACTTGTCTGTGATTCTATTCCCCTCTAAATGTTCTCCATATCACAGTAGAAAAGAATCACATCACTTGGAAAATCTGTATTCCATGTACATGCATCTATCACTGCTGAATGTTGGGAATTAAAATAGTTTACTTACAAGGTTCAAGGACTAGGCAACACATTTTGCCTAAGATATGCCTTTAATGTCCTATACCACCCCTGGATGCCATTTTGATCTCTGTATTAGTATGATGGAAGCAATGGGAGCTTCAGTGTCTGACTGATAGTACTAAAGCTGCCTGTCCTTAGCTGCATACTTCCTATCTGTTTTTTTGGACATGTGCCTGGGAGACTAAATCATGCTTTGGGTGTGTCTAGGGGCTCAGGGGGCATGACGCTTGGGACCCTTTCCTGTCTCTGGCTTTTCCTTGCACCCTCAGCCCTCTGGCTGCCACAAAGTGAGTGGCTCCCTCTGCCAGGCTCTTCGACTCTGATGTTTCTGCCTCAGAGCCAGGTGGCCATGGACTGCACCCTCTGAAACCATGAGCCCAAATGAAGTCTTCTTCCGGAGAGTTGCCTATGTCAGGTTTGTTGGCCTGGCAACAGAAAGCTGGCCACTCCCGGCATCATACCTCTTTTGGGTGCAGAAGGCAACACTTGGGAATTCTGCCCCAGTAATCATTGTCCGGGACGAGCTTGTCATCCATCAGACGGTAGACGCAGTTGGTTTCTATGATGGCTGCCTCATACAGCTCATCTTCCTTTGGGTCGCCAGCAGCTTTGGGGCAAGAACAATAGGAAAGCATCATGTTGTATATCAAAAAGTAGCTGGTCTAGAGCATGCACCAAGGGACAGCAAAGGAAGTTAAAGTCTTCTCAGTCCCTTAAACACAGTAGCTCTTACATTGGTAACTGGTTTGGCCACCCAGGAGCTTCCAGAAGTCTTTGGCTGCATGAGTGTGTGTATTAATTCCTTCTTCGATGGTCTGTATGTAAGTAGCTCTACAACCAAGTTCCCTTTTGGTCTGAATTAAAGTTGCAAGTTCTGAGGCCTAAATAAGAGAGAGAGAGAGAGAGAGAGA